>OY987247.1:170182-194734 GCA_963920765.1 Ulota crispa | reverse complement strand
GTCGTAAACCATTTGAAAATCAAGTGTTTAGAAAGTTGCATGCACCTCTAAGTGGTCAAGTGATGAGTCATGAGGTAACTTTCTAAGGCAAGGCAATTTAATTGTCAAGGCAACCTATATGTAATATTCAATGTAATGAGCTTTCAAATGTGGTTCTCAATGTTGAAAACCATTTGAGAACTTTTAGTTTGAGCCCATAAAGTAAGTTGAAATGGTTCCCTTAGAGCATCTCTTTTGTTGCACTTTGAACTCAACACATCAAGAGATATTTATTTTTGAAAGGCCTTCAAAACTCTTATTTTCCACCTTAAATTTCAAACATGGCCTTTGCACTTCAAGCATGTCACATAAATAATCATTTGACCATTTACTAAGAGGAATACAAAATAAACCCACTAAATTTAGGATGAATAATGTTTTGAAAAAGAAATTGTTTTGATACACTAGGATGGAGTGTCATGAGAATATTTTGAGAAGCCCAAAACTCTTCTCATCCATGCTTGAAGTGCGTCAGATCCTACAATAGCAACACTAAAACTGCTCTTACATCAATTACAGTGGATCCGTGTTTAAGACATTTGCCTATGGCAAAATGGTAGTGGTTTTGCCAACCAGTTCCAATCAAACTAACTTCTTCTTTTGGTGATAATTTGGATCCGGTGCCACTTTTAACGTTGGATCAAGATAATATTTTTCGCTTCTAAGCTATATTATCATCTTCTTGTTTTTGTTTAATGTAGGTTATAAATCCAATATTAGAGGTACCTTTAGAATAACTCTATTGGTAAAAGTAAGTTTTCTCAATCATTTCCAAGTACCATGTGAGCAAGAAAAAACAAGGGGAGAAGTAGGATAGGCTTGTTGTTACATAAATATGAAATTTGTTGAAATTCACAATGTCTTATTATCATCAACATAACAAAGTTCTATAGAAGGATCTTTTTCCAAACCAAATTGGCAACATGCTTTATCATTAGAAAGCTACTAAAAACATATTTTCAATTGGATATTACTTGCTCCATTTGGAACGACATCTAAAATTAGTATTGAAATTTACAAATTGTGTCATAATACCAATGACCTTTTACAATAGGTCACCATCAATTGCTCCATTTGGCCAAGTTCTTTGTCTTCACAAACTTCTTGAAATATTGGTTTTGTTTTTACATCATGCTTGGTCATATATTTCTATTAACTTTTTGCAAATTAGGAACTGACTTCATTCTCAATCAACTAATTTTGAGCAAACTAATAAAATATAAAATAAAAGAATAAAAAGAAGAATAAGGATAACTAGTTTTGCTTTAAAGTAGATATTCAAAATGCACATTGTAAACTTTCTTAACCCCTAAAGGCCTAAGCCTTTTTTTTTGCAAAAATCATTGAAAACTGCCACTTTGGGGGGAAAGAGCAGAAAAGTAGGAAATAAAGTTCATTTTGCAAATCCAACCATAAGATCTTGCTCTAGACTATGGGAGGTACACGTGACAAAAAATTAGCTCATTCTAGATGCACAAGAGTGAGATGTTGACAAGTGAAAAAAAAAGTTCTTTTCCTAATTGCCAACAAATTTCAGAAGCCTTTGACCGCTCCTATATCAAAAAAATTGCTCTATGCAAAGTTGAGGTTTATTTTTTCCATGTAGAAGACCAAACTAGATGTGTGGGAGAATTTTCAAATCAATTGGAACTATACAACACATGAGAAAACAGAGTAAGTTAAAAGAAGTAGAGAATGAGTCAAAACACTAATTTGTTAAGAATTGAATTCTTGAAATGAAATATGCAAATCCCCATGGCTATAATGTTGTGATAAACAATCTACTTCTTGAGGTTTAGTATTTTTTCAAAAATATAGAAAATTGTGTAAATCAAAGGACTTCAAAGTTTATTTTAGAGTAGAGGATCCTTAATTGCCCACAAACTAAAACATCTCATAACTTTCATCTCATTGATTGAAATTGAACGATTCAAAGCTTCCCATGTCTAAAAAAATTGAAAGAACTAATTTCGGATTTTCATTTTTTAAAAATGCAATTTTTAAAGAAATTTTTGGACTGCCCAAATTGCCCTCTTTCCCCTGGTTTTAATTAATTCTTGCATAATTTGTTTGTCGAATGTCATAATGAAGAAAAAATCAAGTGCATGTGTAGGTTTAGGAGTTCCCCACCTTCAATAAAAGTTCTAACAATCACACAAAACAGTTTAGCTATAGGTATGTGCCCAAAATCCATTTGTCCCCCAAAAGCACATTCAAGTCTTTAGGGGTTAAATTTCTATTCATTTAAACATGGCTTTGTCCCTACAACATTTGTTGCAACAAACAAATGAAGTTAGGTAATGACAAACATCTTGCAATATCCATCCCTAGGTATCCATCCTTGGATACCCATTCCTAAATACCCATCATTGGATACCCATCCTTGAGTACCCATCTCCGAATACCCATCCTCAGATACCCATCCCTGCATTTCCATCCAAGCTGCATACCCATCCCTAGATATCCATTCCTGCATATCCATCCCCGCATACCCATCTTGAATACCCATCTTCGCATATCCATCCTTGAATACTCATCTCCGCACATCCATTCCCACAAATCCATCCCTGGCTATCCATCTCTGCATACCCAACCCCAAATATCCATTCCCAGATATCCATCCTTGCATACCCATCCCCGCACACCCATATCTAAATACCCATTTCTAAATACCCATTTTTGCATATCCATCCTTGAATACTCATCTTTGCACATCCATTCCCACATATTCATCCTTGGCTACCCATCTCCAAATACCCAACCTCGGATATCCACTCCCAAATATCCATCCTTGCATACCCATCTTTAGGATATCCATCCTTGCATACCCATCTTCAGGATATCCATCCTTGCATACCCATCTTTAGGATATCTATTCTTGCATACCCATCCCCACACACCCATATTTGAAGACCCATCCCCGCACACCCATCTCTAAGTACCCATACCCACACATCCATCTCTGATTACTCATCTTTGCATACCCATCCCTGCACACCCATCTTTGATTACCCATCTCCGCATATCCATCATTACATACTCATCTTTGAGTCTTGTAATACCATGCATTTGATGTGTAAGGTAGATAGACCCATACTCAACTGTTTAAGGGTTTGGGATACCTCAAGCTATCAAAAAATTCAAGAAAAAACTTAGTAGGGTTGGCCTTTCAACAAGCTTCAACAAGCTATCTTGGAAAGTACTTTTTGTAGAAAAAAATAGTGTAGAATATTTTATATTAAAGGGCAAAGTTGCAGCTCATATGGTCCCTATTAACAATTCTACGTTAACCTTGAAATTGCTTAGATGTGTTCCTATAAGGTAGCCACACCCATCTTTGTAAGTGTCCCCATAACCGTCTTCTCTAAAGTCTATGAAAATATGTGGAAGAAAATAGATGTAATGACAAGGATGTACAACATGGAACATGAAACCTTATTGTTGGTTATGGGTGCAGTGGTAGTTTGCTCTTTAAAAATTCACAACTTATTCTCATCATATCCAAATAACACATTCAAAAGTGCAAATTCATTCTTTATTTGTTGCTAATAGGATCAATTAATTTGCTAGATGTTTATTAATAGTCATCATGTTCAAAATCCTTAAACTCACGCTTATGGATGAGGCTACGTTAATGGCACTTGAGGCTTCCAGTCCCAATCAACTCAAAGTAACTTAGCACCTAACATGTGCCAAAATTTGCTTGTGCACGAGGCATTCACTGCTCCACTTTGGATTCAACAATGGGTGGAGCTACCCTTAAAAGTAGGGTGCGGAATGGAGGAGGGTTTAGAGAAGGGTGTGTCTATTTTACAACTCAAGTCTGGGCTCCCACGACTGATGTTAGATGGCATGCTATTATGTAGGACCAGGGTACAAAATTCCAACTTTTTCACTTATTAGAAAATGTGAGGGTTTAGAGATTTGTTATCTAGAGCGTGAATTTGGAAAGTTTGAATTCAGATTCAAATTTAGAGACCCTAACCCTGATTTGGTCTAAACGGGAGGAAGATACCATTGTCAATACCAAAATACAGAGCAAATTATTACTCTTACCCTGATATGTAAAAATAATGGGATATTTGCCTCTCAAGTCCCACCATATGACATGTCATCTAACTCCAGCCGGCTCCCAATTTCAAATTATTGCATTTTCTCTTGCCAACGCACAATGCCATGTGTCTTGATTGTTTTTCAAATTTTAAGTAAAATCCTTGAATAAGAATAGTGTGCGAGAAACTTTTTGGACTTCACCAACTAAAAGCAAACATTTTTAGTATTCAATCGATTCTTTGACCAAATTGTGTTGCATATTTTTCTAAATTTACACTACAATATACTATATTTAGAATTTTTAGTATAACCCAACTGGTTTTTTTGCTAGCAATTTCAAATTGCAATTGGTTTTTTTCTCATTTCCAGCACCTATCTTTGAACTAGCCGCTGGTTTTTCTTGCACATTGAATAAGAACTAAACAAGATAGATGGATCTCATCCAATGTTGATGTATGGTAAATGTTCGTCGGCGTTCTAGCGCCTTGGCAAAAGATTGAATTCCTTTGCGGCTTTCAAAAGGGGCTAGGAGCGGTAATGCTGCCGTCGCTTGCCATGAAAGCATTGGCTTTGCGTCCAGCACTCCCATCTGAGCATTTTCCATAATAACTTGCAGCTTCACAGGCTTTGTCACTTGCAAGTCTGACACTCCTTGAATTCATCATTTTGCAAAAAAGCGTGCAGATCACTCTTTTCAGTACAAAGTCCCATTGCAGGAGATCTATCGAGGTTCGTGATCTGCAACACCTGATTGTAGTAATTCATACTCTGCAGCTTAGTTTAGGGTTCCATTACCGGTCTTTTGCTTTGATAGGGAGGATCGTGCCACAAAGATGTTTAAATTTGGCTTACCCGATTGGTAGGCTTTCCTCGGAGGTGCAATTCCTGCTTGTGCAGGGAATGTCGCCTTGTGCATGACAATTGTGCTTAGTTTGCAGCAATATGAATTGTTGGTGAGGCTAGAGGGAACACTCACAAATCCTGATGTGCAGATACATATATTTTTTTCCCATTTCTTTGTATTTAGCACTTGGTTGAGCTCGTGAATGTTGCAATTATGAAATTTTTATTGTTTTGACAGCTACAATGCAACTCCTAGAAGTTCACAGCAATTTTTTTTGTTGAAATTTGGTCACATATTTGCGTTTTCTTCCTGTAAACTTGTAGCTATTTTGCAAAGTCTGGCAATGTTCAGCTTGAGAAAGAAAGAACGGCTGCATTTCTGGTTTCCATGGAGTATCAATATTTCCTTGTTTTGATTGTGATCCTCGTGTAGTTTTGTGAAGCTGTTGAAATCGATTTCCTGTGGTTTCAATCAGTGAAGACACGGTTGTCGACCTCCCTTACGATGCATTGTTGCAAACTCCTTGTAAGGAAAAGGGAATAACGTGGAATAACCTCCTCGTGTGTGTTTTTGAACTTTTGAAGAGCCTAGGGTCGGAATCTGGTATAATCTGTGGGCGTTCTTCAGGGCGGGGAACCGATGGGTGAAACGGCGGTATCGTCGAGGAGCAAGCGAAGGTTACCCAGGCTTGTCGAGGAGCAGGTCAAGGATCCTGCGAAGGTAGTAAATGCCGAGGATGAAACGGAAGAAGCGGCGGAGAGGAGGGCATTAAAGAGAGGTCAAAGTGTAAGGAGTAGCAAGCGTAAAGGGAAGCAGGCCGAGGAAGAAGTAGTGATGAGGGAGTTGATGGGCACCAATGTGGTGGACATCGTGTCGCTTGAACTCGGATTGCTTAAGTTGAATGACGACTGCTATGGGAATTCACGTTCCTCAGGAATTGTCTTGAATGCAGTGTCGCAAGAGTTTGTGGCAAACATGGAGAGGTCTCTCGCGCGAGGTGACGATGCCGCGAGTGCAAGCAGCAGGTGTGCTCTCGTCCTCTTCAAATTATGCTACATTTTACTCGGAACTTCATCCAGCAAGCTCCAGATGAAGACTTGTGTGCTTTTTCAAGTTTTCACATCCAACTGATCACTGTGAAACCATGAGTTCCTTGGTTAAATGTTTTGAGAGAACCACTAAAGGTAGTGTTTGGTGCAAGTGCATTGTTTTTTCATTGCGTGGAGTATCGGTGTTTGCTGAGCGGCAAGGGAGACGAAGATGACAGCGTGATGGACCTTGAAAGCGTAGCAGAGCAAGGATATACAAGCACGGCTCTCAATCAAAAGGATCTAGCATTTTTGGCTGAATTGATGCAAGTAATCCAAGGTGTGTACGCTTGGTTTTGTGTTTTATAATGTCTGTACGAAAGCCTTTGTTGAATGTTTGCTTGTAACGAGGACTCACAGAAAACTCAACTTTCTTTGCAAAAGGTGGTGATTGGAAAAAGCTCTCAGTACCTCATATGAATGCATACTTGCGCCACCATGGGCTTCGCATTTCTGGTTGAAAAAAAGTTCTTGGGATCCGTGTTGAACAGCACTTGAAGTAAGGTTTTTTCTTGCTATTTGTGTCAGCCAAACTTTCTCAATTTATATTGCACCAATGTAGCTAAGCGAGAACCCTTTCATTTGTGGTCTGCGTATTTTAGAATCAAAGATGGGCAAGGAGAAGACATTCACCCGAGATCGTCTTTTATCATCAATTGCCAAGGTAAAGGAACTCCAGCAAAAAATAGCTCATATTTTTTTGAAGCATACAGCCCATCTTTTCATATCAGTTTTGCCCATGCAAAGGCTATTTAGACTAAAATTGGCATGCAATTCCATCTTTCTGCATGGGTGCTGTTTTTTCTCTAAGCTAGTGATGTTTCCTTGCAGGTGACGCATGTCGTGGAGACACTATTCTATTCTTGCAAACTGTTTATGATTTGTGAGTTGTTTTCCCTTCTTGGTTGGATCCTTGATCCGTCTTGCTTGAAGAGGTTGACATTCAGCATATTGTTTGATATTGCTTTGAGTTCTTTTGTTGTTGAGGCATTCTACTTTCACAAATGAGATTGCATATAGTGGATACTATTTCTATTAAGTACTCGCTTTAGAAGCTTAACCTCAAATTGGCATTATAATTTGACCTTGATATTGGGGTATGTATGATATTGTTAAATGAATTGCCAATTGTCGACCCTTGGGAGGGTGTTGGATTGCTGGTAAGGTTGTGCACGAGAGCTATGGTGCCAAAGAGCAGCAACACACTTTTACCGTGAGTAAAAGTTCAAAGTTTCCTTATGTCCCTTCATTGGATTGCAATGTGTTGACATCTTAAGTACTCTCGTGTTGCCCACAAGTATTTATATGTTAATGCTATTACCGCGGTAAATCT
The DNA here is from genome assembly GCA_963920765.1 of Ulota crispa. Taxonomy (NCBI): domain Eukaryota; kingdom Viridiplantae; phylum Streptophyta; class Bryopsida; order Orthotrichales; family Orthotrichaceae; genus Ulota; species Ulota crispa. The sequence goes on along the minus strand of OY987247.1, from coordinate 187,377 downwards.
TTATTGTATATTGCAATGTGCTAGATTGAGGTCTTGTGGAGCACGGGTACAAAGCCTTGTCACTTCATGCGCCAGCTTCAAATCGAAGGTCAAGATTTGTATTGCATGCACACTTGAAGACAGGTGCGATTTCCAACCTCTCTTCATTTTTCTGCCAGTACAAACGTTTCTGCTTTTGAAAACTGACATTACTTTTTGGCAAGTCATATACTTACAACGGTTGCCATGTTGTGTAATTTGTGACCACCACTAGAGCAGCCATGGATTAACGAAGAGGATAGAGTACCGGTGCTGGCCGAGAAGCATGAATGTGGTAAAGGTGCTCGTGAAGAAAGGAACGACACGAAGTTGAAACCCAAACGTCTATACTGGCCGAAAAACATGAACGTGGTGTAGAAGCTTGTAACACAAGTAGACAAAATCACTTGAATTCCAAAGGTCCGCATTTGCAGAGTGTTTTTTTCTACCTAATCATTGTAGTTACTTCACCCAAATTTCAGCTGTGTCGTTTTTCTTTTGTCTTTGCTCGTCTCTTTCCTCCATACCAAAGTTTCCTTCTTGGAGAATCCTCCCAAGATGATCATAATCAAGACTCCCTTTTTTATTCAACTTTGCTTTTGCCAAACAAGTCATTTTGTTTTACAAAATTTTCACTCCAGTACTAATATGTCATATTTAACTAAATATGGATTAATTTATGTATGTATTTTCTTTCTAAGCTCTTGATCAATATGTCGCCTATGTTTTTTCCAAAGTTTTGGCATGTCCTCTAATTTAGGCATGTCTCTTGATGTTTTATAACCAACTTCCAATGTCTTGCAAGTACCTCCTAAAGTTTTGCAAACCAAACTTTCTAGACTGTTACTTATGGACTTCAGGTAGCCCATATCATATCGATAAAATCACCGTGACCTCTTAAATATCACATCTTCAATCTCTGTGATATAATTATAGAAAACAAGAAGATAGCTGTTGAGGTTGAGGTGACATTAGAGAGGGCGTACATAGTGATATTAAGCAAGTCACAATTTTATTGCTTCTCTTTGCTTCACTTCATTGCTTTTCAGAATTTTGTGATTTTAGGGAAAGCTTTGTACTTTCACAATTTCACTTCTCTATTGCTATTACCAAATGATTTGAAAACATTTTGTTACATTGAAATGTTTTTGGATCTCACAACAATTCAAGTTATCAATAAACAAAAATTCTAATAAAATTCTAATGGTGAATACCGCTAGTTTGGTTTAGAATCTTACTAGTAATAAGACTCCTCATCCTTGTTGTTGGTTTTTGGGACAAAAAAAGGGGGATCTAATTCTAGGCCATGCTCAAGGTTGCCTTCAAAAACTCAACACCAGGCAAACTCATCTTGCAATATGCCAATGCAAAGTTCCATTCAACAAGATTCTCAACAAAAGGTTTACATGGGCAACAGCAATGTTGCTACATCCTCTTGTTTATTGCATATTTTGCAAAACTTTGTGTATCATGAAAGAGGAGAAGATCCCTTGTAGCAACAACATGGTGGTGAGGTTTTTCAATCTTCCTTACTTTCCAACAGTTTTCAAAGACAAGGAATCTGTCATGTGGCATGCTCCAACAACAAATGCAAAAAGGCTGGTGCCAAGCACTGCGTTTGGCAATCGTGTGCGATGTGCTGTTATAAGAACAGCTCTTCTTGAGGGAGTTGTCCACTTGGAGGTTATGATGACAATGCTAGTGCAAACGTGAGAAACTCTCACTCCAAATGGCAAAGCAAGAAAATTAAAATTAAAGTAAAATACTTAGAAGTTAGAAGTAACACTCGATGGTGCTTGTGTGAGTAGTTTTGTCCTTTTTTTGTCTTACCTTTTGTGTTTTTAAGGGTGAGGATGTTGTGAAAGGCATTTGGTGAAGGATGATATTGCTTTGGCTATGTTTTTGGAAGAAAAAATGCATTCTTGAGCTTTAGAAAAGATGGTCTTAGGGTCACAAGGGTTTGTTTCAAAAGATTATTATATTATTTTTTGACTTTGAATTATTTGTAGTTGTTGTTATTCTAAACGTGCCTAGATTCTTCTTAATTGTTCAACTCATAAAAAAGCTTGGGAGAATAGCAAAATAAACTATGGCCAAATAATATATTGTAGGCAGAAAGTCTTCATTTTTGCAAGCTTTTGTTACTTTGGCCATCCCTACATGAATAATTTTTGTAATTGAACTAGTTTGAAGTCTTGCACAAATTCAATGAAGCACCCAATGATCAAGCTAGTCACTCAATAGAATAGTTGCTTTCTAAGCACAAGTTGATGTATTTCATCTTGTTTTGTAAATTGCAAGCGTGGTTTTATACCAAGGAGGCAACATCCAATGTGGCACATGACATAGCTGATGGGTTATATCTTAAACTTTTCCATGGGAAATATTATAATCTTCAAAGTACTTGAATATTGGAATACAAGGGAATTTTGGTGGGATCTTTATGTTCCATGGAGATTATTTGTCTCTATTTTGTGTGAATGAGCTCAAGTGTTATATCCACAAAGTTATGTTTTATACCTCCACCCTTGATGTGAGAGAGCGCTCTTGCGTGATTGAACCCTTAAAAGTAATCCTTGAGTTACCATTACCTCTTGTTGTGGTTAAACTTCCCATTTCATTATGTTGAAGTGTTTCATTATGCTTGCCTTAATCTTATTTTCAATATGATGTATTTTTTGTTGTGTTAAATTTTTTGAATTTAGTTCATTGATTGCTCTATATTCTAGCAATTGCACTATATTGTGCCAATCAAGAACTTCACTTGTGGATGCACCCCTATGTATATACACATACTTAGCGTTCTTTAATTTTCTTATTATTACAAGCACAAACATGTTCCAAGCTTTAAAAAAGTTTGTCTTATAAATAACACTTAAGTATTTGTCATTATTAGAAGATATTGTATGCATTTTTTTAGAAGCCCTCACTATATTTTTTTTGAAGTCAAGTCCATTACCAAACTTTGTTGTGATAAAAAGTTCCATTGGGTTGTGCACAAGCCTATAGAGCTAACCTTTGAGTGTTTGAACCTAGAAACAATAAGTTAATTTTGAAGCAAAAATAACAATAACAACACTAGCAATATAATTTGGAATACAATTTTGTTTTTCAACATACATATTTCATTACTTATATTGTAGTTTTTGGATAATCTTTTTGATTTTCTATACAAATGCCATCCCTTTTATTGTCTGATTTTATTTCTTTGGATATGAATGCAATCAATCTTGACCATTGATCCATGCTAATAAAGATTGAAAAAACATAGGGCTATGGATCTTCAATACCTAATTTAAAGTACTACAAGAAATTTTCCAACTTCTATCCATTCCTTTACCCTAATACTCTTAAATAAAACTAATCAATCCCAAATGAAAACACTTCATAACTGCAAAAGAAGAGCAATATTTGGCTAGCATAATATAAAGGTAGTTCAAGTCTATAAAGAATTTGCAATGACTCTAATTGCTAACATGATTCAAGGACAAAGCTTGTGTGTTTAAAAGAGTTTTTGTTTATGAACAATCAAGTGTGAAATAAAATAAGTGATTCTTTTATTTTGCAACCATAGCTAGTATTGAAAAGTGGATTTTTAGTTCCAAACGGGGAGTTGCAATATACAACTATGAACTTTACTGTCATAAGCTTTCCAATTGTACGCAATAAAGATCCAATTTGGATTTTGCAAAACAAACTTCCAATTTGATTTAATTTTTTTTAATACTACTATTTTGGAATTGTGATTAACTCCATAGGGCACAATATATATTTTGTCATATAATTGGCATTTGCTACCAACAAGAAGTTTTAATTTGAGATCTTGAATAGCTCACTAGAAACTCATTGATCTATATTCCAATTTCTTTGTTGATCTCAAGTGTAGTAAAGATGTGGATCCATTCCAAATACAAGAAAAATATCTCATGTTGTACTAGTCACAACAGCACGCTCAAACATTTAAGGGTTAAAAAATCACTGACAAGCATATCACAAACATGAGCGTATTTCAGATTTTTGAGACAACAACAATACAATCTTGCTCCCTCAATTGGGAATCCTTTCAACCTAACAAAACTTTGGATTCCCAATTATGAGAACATTCTTTAACATATTTGCTAAATGTCTTGGCCCCTTTGCCAAGTTCACCTAACTTAACATCATTGGAAAACTTCTGACAAAGTCGCTAGAGTGAAGTCACCGGCCAATGGCCCACACGCCTCTTGCTGTGTGTCACTCCCATGGCATCTTTGCAATTTCTTGCAACCAGTATTATTTTATTAATAACTTAAGTCTACCCACTCACTATCGACGCCTTTGCTTGTTGTCATCCTTACCTCATAGATGCTCCTCGCAGCCTCGATGGCACTCATTTTAGCTCCATTTATTGCAAATTTCCACACTCCGCTCCCAAAACCTTCTCTCCTCTTGCCTTCCTTTGCTTCGCCAGATCCTATTGTCTCATATTTGGCTCAAAACGGCTCAGTGTGTTGTTTGAACCAGTGGTTTCAAGCTCAAGTTGGCGGAGCCTAGTTTGCAGGAAACCATTGAGATTTATACTTGGGCCTGAAGGTATGTTTTGGAGCCATTTTCATTTATCTACTTAACGTTTAGCTCTACCTGTACCTAACACATAAGAGTATTGTCACCGCGCCATTCAATTAGTAGATATAAGACGATTACCTTGGTGCAGTAATAAATATTCTTTGCTAAGGTGATCTTTGAAAGGTTTTGCATGTTCTGGTTCTAGTTTTGATTGTTGATTTTTTTTTGTTAGGATTGAGAAGTTGCTCTAGTTGTGAGATTTCTTAGTAAAAATGGTGAAGGATACTGCATTTTACAATGTCCTTGGGATCAAGCTAGACACCACTCCTATAGATATCAAAAAGGCTTATTATGTACATGTTAGATTTTCTTACCTAATTTTACTTTGATTATACTTAGAATTTTTTTTTTTTTCTTAATGATAGTGTGACTGCATCTGTATGTGTTTGTCTATTTTATAGTTTACATGTGTTCTCTTATTCTTTGTTTCTAGGCTCTTGGCACTAGAAGAGACTTTAGGGAACAAGCTCTGGCGTGTTTGCCGTGTTAACCTCAATTGAGCAAAGCATAATGCGCTTCTTGTGAATTCTAAACTTAATTTTTATTTGCTTGCACTGAATCCCTGTAGTTGCATTAGTAGCAAAGAGTTACTGAAATGACAAGCTTTAGTGTGTTTTCTATGCAAATTTCACGGTCTCTATTTCTATATCTCATGTTTTGATGAGCTGGTTTTTAACAAGTTTGTTGAGAACATTAGGTTGATGACGATTAGGGAAGGGGAAGGGAGAGAATATGTGTCTTTTGTTTTACTTTGTTTTGTATTAGGAGACAAAGTTTAATTGACTCTCTATTTGCTATTTTTCTTAGTTCTTGTGCAGGCAAGGAAGGTGCATCCTGACAAGAATCCAAATAATCTTGAAGTTGCCAAGGAGTTTCAGGTAGTGAACAATGTTGTTTTAAGTTGAAGACACAAAGTTTTCAGCACACATTTTGCATATTCAGAGTGTGCTTGTCTCTGCCAAACAACATGTTGTATGAGCAGTGAGTTGTTATCCAGCTTTTAAGCTAATTTTTGGTTATGTACAAATCTTAGACTAATGACGGTGATTTTTCCAGGCATTGGTAGAGGCATATCAAGTACTAAGTGACTTCCAGCAAAAGGAGAGCTATGACAAGCTCGAAAAGCAAGGATTATCACTGTATGTGTTTTCTTTCTATTTCTCTTACCTTCACCTTTACCTCCACGAGTTGTTGCTGCACGGCCCTAAAAATCCCCACACATTACAAGCTGCTTAGAAACAAAAGGCAAATTTGAATAAGATGTATTCATAGTTGTAGGCATGGCCTCTTGTGACCAATGTGGGCTTGCATGGCACTATATTTGTGGCAAATTCAAGAACTTAATGGGAAACATTACAATGAGGAATATGCTTCATGAGAGTGTCTTTGTTTTCATTTGAAAGGCTGAGTGTTACTGAAAATCTTGATGCAATGACGGATTACTTCTTGTTAAAAATTAGGGAATCAATGGTAGACCCGGGAGTTTTTTTGGAATAATGTTTGGTAGCAACGTATTTGAAGATTGTATTGGTCAGTTACAAAGATTTGCTAACCACTGGCAGTCTGTAGTTATCAACATTTGTTTTTTCTTTTGTCATATTTCATTTCATACTATCAAACACTAATTAAGACAACAAAAAAGTTGGTAGAAACTTGGAACAAGAGTCTTGGTTTGTGTGTTTCCATTGAAAAGGAATAGCTCAGCAAGTCAAGAACATATTAAATTACTTGATAATTGAAGTAATTCACTCTCAGTTAGAGTGTTATCGTAGAAATTTTATGCTTTTGTTGTTCACTATTCCAACATCTTAAATTATTATAATATGGTATAAGGCATTCTAACTAATCTATTTTTTTGTTGGTTATACCAGCTGGCGTTGGCATTGATAGCAGGAATGGATTCTGAGCAAAATATCAATATCAACAAAGTTCAGAACAATGTGAAGGTGATCATCTCATCTCCTGTGAGAGCTACTCAAGAGTTCAAGATTGTTATTTATATATTCTTTGTTGCTCAAAAGTTATTTACCAAACTCCTAACATGATGAACACCGTGTCTTCTAGAATGTGATAAGCTTCATAACAGGAGTATTAATCGTATCCTTTTGAGTTGTAAAGAAACAATCAAAGGCAATATTTTGAAACTTGAAAATTGTCATATTTTGTGATTTATCTGTACTTATTAGTCTCTTAGATTATCCTCATTTTCTTTTGGGTTTTCACTTCAAATAGGTCGTCCAAAAACAAAGGGAGACAAAACTTGCTGAAAAACTACTGGTGCATATCCAACTTTTTATGGAAGGAAACCAAGCAAAATACACTCAATGGGCTAAAGATGAAAGAGAATAGTTGAAAGAATCTTGTAAGTCTTCAAACTGCCAATCTCTTCAGAATGAGTTAACTCTGGTTTCCGCTTTAAAATTTGTGACTTTCTATAATTTCCCTTGAATGTAGGAAGGTTTTGTTTCTTCATTGTAATGTCTTTGTGTTGTTTTTGGCATGTTGGAATTTGGAATACATAGCTTTCAAAGAAGTGATATTGCAGACCATTGCGAACATCTATCAAAAGCAAGGTGCCAAGGAATTCGACAAGAAGTCAGTTTCTCTAGAAGTGCCATATGTGATAGAGTAGATGCATGGCAAGGGTCATCAAATGAAGTCACAGGTTTTAGCAATTGCAAGTAATTACAAAGCCTTGTCACTTGAAATGTTGTGCTAATGCATATTTTGTTTTCATGGAAAGCTTCTTATTTTTGAGATTGTATGTTTGGCAAAACCAAATGGCACTTCTCTTTGAGCATTTTGCATACCTCAATACCCAATCCAACACCATGCACTCTACTTTAAAGCACTTCTTTCTAGTAGTCGTGTTGCTGTTGCCGTAACAGAGGTCACTGAAAATGGAGGTGAGAATATGCACAATTTTTTGGAAATTATTTTGTAAGAGATTCTTAGTGTTGAATGGAGTTTTTGTGGTTTGCAGGTTTTGCGTGATCCAAACATTGGACTGAAGAAGCTGCTGCAACGCGCTAAAGCATTGAGAATGTTGGGCCAAATCTTTTCGGCGAGTCTTTTGTCGAGGTATCCATGATGTCAGTTGTCAAAAGTTTGGGGATGTAGTGAATTGTGAAATGCTTTGGATTCTTATAGAACCTTGTTGAGCATTGATAACAAGGCGTCTTAAGAGTTTTTGTAGAATAAAGAGTCATATCATTTAACCATTTTGGTAGAAAAGGGAGTTCAATCATTTGAAGTATTAACTAGTGAAGAAGACCACTTGCATTGGTGTTGATGCATCACAAGAGAAACTTATCTCACATACTCGTGAACATGTTGGTTAACCTTGGAAATTTTCTTCTTGATTTTTTAATATCTAGGAGTTGCAAAATTTATTGACTCTCTTTTTTATTCAAACAAACAATTTCATTTGAACAATACTATGTTGTGTATTCAAAATTTCTATTAACCTCTTTTTTATTTTGTTTCACATTGTACGTTTTGGGTTGCTGTGCAAGGTACAGCAGCTGCTAAGGAAGTTGGTGCCACCAGTGCCAAATCAAAGTCCGTCAAGGTAACACTTGTGAAAATTATTGCTAAAGATTTTCATTTTTGAGGCCGATGCACTTTGTGAGGTTCATGTGTTTCTTCATATTATGAGCATCTTGCTTTCACTCATCTCATCACAAGATGATATTTATTGTTTATGTTGGTTTGATTTTTCACTTTATGGGATGAGATTATTTACAAAGTACGCTTAACCCTCAAACAACAAGATCATTTAAGTTTGTACATTTACATATTTTAAAACTATATTTGCTATAAAACACTAAATGTAAATTCTTTTGATATATCTGAATTCCTAACTAAAAGTGGTCTTTGTTTTGGTATCACAAAGACTTACATAAATATGATAAATATCAAAGTATATGTGAGACTCTAAATTTGGATTCCTTGGAAGTGAATGAGTTTTTGATAGTTCAATGGCACATAACTCATTATGATACCTTTCCTTTTTACGTATGTTTTAATAGATATCTATATATATATAAAAGAATCCCTCCACCTTAGGGTTTTAGTAAAATGCTCATTCTAAAGAGAGTGTTGTGGTGTAACTTCTAGTGACTGTCCAAAATGGGAGAGAGGAATACATGCGTAAAGTGGTTGACATTGAGTCCTTTTAGTGAAGGACTAATAAGGAAGAGAGAGGTACATGTATAAAGTGATTTACACTAAGGATTTATTTTGAGTCAAGTTGTTGCCTTTGTTGGTACAATGGGTACATAAACTTGTTTTAAATAATACAATCCAAAATTGATGCTCTCATTCCTAAAGAAATAGAACATTTATTAACAAGTTTAAACATCAATATTTGCTGATCTACTTTGAAATGATTGTGAGAATTAACACTTCATTACTGTAAGGCAAACATGAGAAGCCTATATTCATTTTTGAAAAGCTCATTTTAATTTTCGTTTAGGTGAAAAGTAGAAATTAAGATGCAACGCTAGTTAACGGGCCTTGAAATGAGAAAAAATGTGTGTATATCAAGTTTTAACTTATTTGCAATCTTGTCATTATTGCAGGGTGGCCCATGGGTTCCAGTGCCACTTCTAGGAGCTACAACCTCTAAGAAATTTTGAGATTTGTTTTAAATGGAGGATCTTGTACGAATGTTTTAGATGCTTCTACAAGAGCATCTTTTGAGGTTTTAGGTGGCAGAGCTTGTATAGTGTTGAGTTGCTCTACAAAGAGATCACATTCATGTGAGGTTTTGAATAAATGTCTCGGTTGGCAGTGTCGTCTTTTGACAAACAAGTACTTTTTTATTTGTAGCATAACTAGTGTAGCACAAGTTTGACCATTTATGTCACAGAAAATCTTTTTTGTTTGTTTGAAATATACAAACTAAAGTTGGATGGGCAAGTTGTTCAATTTCACAATTTCCAAATTTGAATCTGTTTTCAGTTTCCTACTAGTTTTCCTCAATGGATACAACTAAGAGTGGGCAATTAGGTGAGATAATATGGCTTTGAAATATTCCAAAGTGTAGTTTGCTATAGAATGTTTTTTCAAAGTGTTTACCACATATGTTAAGCTAATTTGCTGAACACTTCAACTTACTAACAAAGAACCACTTTCTCAAAGGGCAAGTGTGAAGAACCAATCTAATTTTATCTTAGAATACACTGAAAGTATTAGATAATCTTTTGCTCAATGACTTTCCAACAACAGCTCCAAAACCGGATCAATTGACATTGTGAGTAGTGAAGAATAAAGAATAGAAACAAGTTAAAGTATGAAAAGCTAAAGCAAAAGTAAAAGGAGTATCTTCTAAAAATGGAAAAGGTATTGCTAAAAATGAAAAAAGTAAAGATAAACAAGAACAAACTAGGATAAAAACAAGACCAAAATGGGTAAAAAATTAGCATGTGAAGATTTCTTCACCCCATTCGTCTCCAAAGGTGAAAAAAAAAACTTCTCAATCTATAGAGAATAGGGCTTTAGCGGATCTTGGATGGGCTGCCACAACTCTATTTTCCAAAGATTGAGAATGGGGTACAGAAGTTGTAACAGCCCCTATTGTAATGTAGCATTGTATGTAAATGTTTCTCTAAACCCTAAATCCTAAATCAAGTTTGGCTTTGCAATAGAATAAAGAAAAAAAATGAGATGCTTAAGTGAAAAGAAACCTAAATCATCAAATTTGTTTGATTCCTTTTGAGCCACTTATTTTAGCATCCCATGCTAACATTGTAGTGTTGCAAGCTCAACTCATGCATTAAAGTAACCTTCCCTGTACCTAAGCGTTTATGGTTTATGGTATTTCAAGGTCTAAGGAAATTCAAGAAAAAAATCCATAGGGTTAGCCTTTCAACAAGCTATCATGGAATGTAATTTTTGTTGAACAAAGTATTATAGAATACCTTATATTAAAGGGCAAAGTTGCAGCTCATAAGGTCCCTATTAGTAACTCTAGACTAACCTTGAAATTGCTTGGATGTGTTCCTATACTAGCACTAGATGGTCCCAATCCCAACCATCCCAAAGCAGCTTAGCAGTTGACATGTGACAGGATTTGCTTGTGCAAGTAACATTTGCTGCTCCACTTCGGGTTCACAATGAGTGGTGAATACCTCAAAAGTAGAAGTCCGCTTTGGAGATCGCTCGGGTATGGAGAAGGTTACCTTATCCTGTGAAACAAGTTTACATTACATTGCTTCAATGCAGGCCAGTTGAACACTTTAGAGAAGCCACTTGGAATGTTTGAAGTCCACCATCCGGACCATGTTAGATTGCAATTCACAACTCTTTTAGGACCAGGTTATGGCTTTAGAGCTTCTCCATTTCCAATTGCATATGCCACATTGCAATAAAGCAACATGAGGGTTTGTGTAAATTGCATCCAAAGAGTTTTAAACTTGATAGTTTACCTCTTTTACTTAGATTATGCCAACAAGGGTGGTGGGAATGCTAGAATTCCAAAAAGAGACACAAGCACGCCACCAATGATTAATAGGTTCTAACATAAATGTAACCTCAACACTAAGCTTTTTGAGGCTTAGCTAAACAAGTGCAAAGAATCTCAATGTGATCTAAAAGCTAGAGAATGTGGAGAGCTAAGGTAGGAGGCTTGTAAACCGACCATCTAAGGGAATGATGACAACTACACAAAAATTAAGCCAGATTAGCAGCCTAGAAATATTTTTGGTGAAAAGTCAAAGACAAAATGATTTTGTGGCCATTTAAATTTTAAAAATTTGAGTTTGTAGGAATTAACTACAATTTATCAAAGCAAAAGGTGCATAGGTAGCTATTCTGGATCATAGGTTGTAGCATTCATGATTTAAAGGCAGCTTGTAAATGGAGCACATGAATCCTAAAAGCAACCACTACAAAACTAAAACCGCTCAACTAAGTCCTTTAAAGTGTGCAAGTACCTATTCCATATTCCAATTTTCATATTATGATTGAAAAAAGTTTTTATACATTTATTATGGTATATGTCTATATTTTATTGAAGACAAAAAAATTATGGTCAATAAGCACAATTAATGGTAGCTCATGTCACTCTCTTGAGTTTGTAAAATTGTGCATGCATAAGTACAATTTTTGAACAAAGAAAGTGTCATCCATTTAGAAGGCTTGGTGCACCATTTTAGTGACCTCTACATAGGCAATCTAAAATACTTGGATGGAATTAGAGCCGCCTACCTTATAGATTTGTTCAATGTTGTACCTTGAGCTCGGAAAGAGCCAAGTGCCACTCTAGCCACCCCTTCTAAGACAAAGAAAGAGAGAGGGCCGCATTAATCAAACCAATGCCCTTCTCCTATAGAAAAGGAAATAAACCAAAAAAAACCTAGGCACAACAAAATAACCAAAAGTTAGAAATGAAAAGTGCACAGGGCCGGTTCACACTTGAAAATGTTGAGGCCACAATATAATTCACCAAAACCTAAACACAAGAAAGCTAGACTATAAATATTAAAAGAAGCTGAGCAGTCTCTTGGTCACAAGGCACAATTAGTAGGAATAGTCCAACAGTCTTTAGTCATCTAACAAGAAAATTTGTCTATAGCAACATGTCAAAATGGACAAAAACTTGACAAAAACTTGACAAAAACATGTCCAAATTGACAAAAAATTGTCTAGATCAAGGTGACTTAATTGACAAAAAATGTCCAGATTGACACTACTTCCTACATAGATCTACAAATCAAAGCAATTTTTAACAAAAATTGAAACCCTAGAATTGGAACTAGAACAGTTGAAGTAATGCAACTCACCTGAAAATCTTGAGAGGTAGCCCCACTTAGTCCAATGTGCCAAAATCTAGTCCAATGTGCCAAAATTTGCCCGTCTCATTATGCTTTTGCTATATAGGGATTGTTTCATTCACAATCTGAACAAAGGGATACAATTGCAGCAAATCACTATGTCATAGCCATCAATGAGACGCAACAAGCGCAGGGAGAAAAAATATCATTACATCACAACCAAAATTGGACTAAACTAGATTAAATTAGATTGGATTAACTAATCAAGCAAAACAAATTCAACATCATGTGCACAAAATGATATCCAAGTACTCTGGATTGAGAGGCTCTAGGCTCTTGTCTACAATACACTAAATAAAAGTCCATGTAAGGTAAAAGCACCTAAATGTGACAGGATTTGTTCTGCAATAGCTAGAGAAGATGTGTAACTAGACACGGCAGACACCCAAATCAGAAACTCAAATCAAACATTGTCCCTATAATTGAGTATGGAAACACAAATTGTATAGGTGGTGGTTTATAGTAACATGTGACATGATCTTTTTGATGTTGCTTTTTCATTTCATTACAAACATTTCAATGAGGGTCTAGTGTTGACAATAGGTTGGTATAGGGAGTTACCTTCAATAATTTGTAGTTTATTCATATAGTTTCAAAAAATTCCAAAAAAAAATTTTCAAAGATCTTTTGCAAGTTTCATAATCCTCCTACAATCTCAAAATCTTGATGCACACTCCCAATGAATTGATTTCACAAAAGTGTCACATTTAGGTGCTTCTACCTTAGCCATATCTACCACACTTGCTTGAAACTACATACCTTTCATGAGGGACATGCTTTCCCAAGCACCTACTCTGCTAATGTGTTGTCATGGTACCTAAATCCATCACCAATCTTTAGTTTACACTCAAACAGCCTCTTCAATCTAGTACAATAATCAATTCAATCCTACACACTAGCATCTATAAAAACATCCTCAAAAATCCTTGATAGGATTAAACTTGACAAAGTGTCTCCATAAACCTTGATACAAAATCCACACCAGTTATACAAATTGGATGGTTAGATATGATTTGTATATGAGCTTAAAAATGTGAGGTTGCAAAAAATCCAAATTACTAGCCAAATTTTACAAGCAAAATTTGACTATTAATGAAAAAAAGACATCCTTAATGTTTGAACTTAAAGTGAAGAACCAATAGATATAAATATGAAGATGTAGTGCTCTCAATCTTGTGATTCTTGTTTTGTTTTACCTTTATCTTTTACACCTTGTTGTGAGGGAGATCAAACTTCTTCTTCAAATCAATTGTCAAAAATTGGTTGGAGGCAAATTTGATCTCTAATCCTTGAAGATCTACTGCTATCTCCCGTAATCCAATTTTGCCTAATCTCACTACATCCTTCTCTAATCTCCCTACATCCTTCTCTAATCTCCCTACATCCTTCTCTAACCTAACTCAATCCATTTTTTAGTTGCAAACAACCAAAAAACAAGCCTCCACCTATATAAACTAACCCAATCTAACAAACCTTTAACCCCTAAATGTCCATGCCCAAGGCACTTTTTGAGCTTCTAGGAATTTGTTCTAAGTTGAATAGAAAGCTAAAATATTGATAAGTTGTATTAGTTTTCTTAAAATTGTAACCATATAAAATCAAACTACATATGTTAGAGATCACACAAGAAATAAAAACACAACAATATCATTTATGGATTGAAAGATTATTATATTTGATCTAGAGGATGTTAAATCTGTGAAAATGGCTTGAAGTCTTTCAATCTACTCTTCACATGTCAAATCTGAAAAAATGGTCACATGAAAAATATGGGCTTAAACGACATAACATGAATAACTCCAATCAATTTATAGCTTTTCAAAATCTCCTCTACAATTTTTTAAAATGAATTTCTAGTGTGAAATTTTCTCCAAGGTCTAGTGTATTTGAGGCTCCTTTCCAAGAGCTCTCAACACTAAAAAAATCAAGATTGCAATGGACACCCTTACACAAAATCTTGAATAGAAAATGCATAATCAATCATTTACAAAATTGGTTTTTTGATGCTAAAACTAAACTTCAAAAAGAATAGTTAAAAAATAAAATATACTAAAAATAGCAACTGAGTTAGGTTTTTTAGAAGTTCAAAGTATTGTCAACAACATAATGTGATGCCTTGGGCATTTAGGGGTTAAGTGCTGAGGAGGACATTTTTGGCCTTCGGCTCCTAAAAAAGTTTTTATACTGCAAGAAAAAGCTTTTCTTCATTTGATTTCTTTTCAAAAGTAAAAATAAACACATGGTCCATCATGAAAAGCAACAAATTATCTAATTAGATGTACTCATGTTTTTAGGTAACTCAAATTATGAGAAGATTTAGGGACACGGTGGTTAGATCCCAAGTTGCCCTTCTTGCAAAGTTCATGAGGGCACCATGCACTGTTGAGTTTTGCAACTTCAAAAAATAATATTGTAATTGTTGGGCTGGTCATGGTGACCAGCCTAGTGTTTAAGGGTTACGTATGGTAACATTTGAAATGACTTTAGTCTTAGTATCTATATAACCAATGCAATTGTTTTTATTATTAATATTGGTTTTAAACCCCTAAAAGATAATTGTTTGTTGAACAGACAATTGAAAAATTGGGTAGGTTCCTTTGAAGTCACTTTTAGGCAAATGTTTCCAAAATTTGGAAACAAGGAGCTTACAATGAATATAATTTTGCAAAGAAAAAAACCTCCAATCAAATGCTCAAGTAAATGTTATGATGCTTGAAATAATAAAGGTTGCTTGGGTAGCATGGAGCAAAATAAAAATCTATCCAAAATTAGCTACAATAGGAGTTTTGGTGGAGGTCTAAATGAGAGTCTTGGTAGGAGGTCTTGGCAAAGGTCTTGGCAAGGGTCTCAATTGTAGTTTGGATCTCCCATTTTTCTTGATCCATACTACTTTTGAGAAGCAATTGCTTTGGCTAAACAATTTGGGTAGCAAGAATGAAGAGGCGATAATCTTGGTTACTTGCAATTTGATTTGTGGAGATTGACAGCCTCTTGACTTTTGGCCATAGTTTGAAATGATCCTTAGGGCTACTTTACACTGTGGTGGAGAAGTGCTCTAGTTGGTCAAGAAGCTTTGGCCAAGACATGGCTATTTGAGGCCATTGGTGGGATGTTGGACAAGATTGAAAGATAAAAAAGTAATGAATGAAGAAGTCTTGATTGGTTGTAGTGTAAACACCAAGTGGAGAAGTTTCCTGGACAATTGCACAAGTTCAAATCCATTGGACAACTATACTAAGAGGAAATTTTTGGCTGGTCACAACTAAGAAGTTCTAAATCATATGGAATTCTCTATATGTACATTTTTATGTTGTAGTTATCTTTGAAAAATGTGTAACTTTTGCACCCAATGCCTATATTCAATAAATTTTGTTGAAACTTCACATCTACTATTTAATCTGTGTAATAAGATTTCAAATCAATTTAATATCTTAGATTTGTGTGAATGATTGAATTATACATATCATTTGAATCCAAATTCATCTTAGAAGTGCTTTATGTCATAATCTATATGGACAATGGTTAGCTTGGGATAAAGATATTGTAATTTCTCATTGATTGCACAAATACCTTTGACATCTCACAAGAGCTTTTTTTTAGTATTTGATTTAAAATTAAAATACCAAAATAAAAAATAAAAAATAAAAAATAAAAAAGCAAACCATACTATTCCATATACAATTTCTTTTTGTAAAGGTGTATACAATTAATAAGAACATTTGATAGTATAAAAAAAATCTCATTGCATTATTCATAATTTGAATTTGCAAATTATTTGGATCTTAATTGTAGCCATTTCCATGTTGTGATTCTTGTATCTCTAAGTGCATTTGGTTTTATGGGTAACGTATGCTTGGATCATTGAACAATGTGTGAAGAAATGCCATCCAAAATTGTAAACGGAAGTCCTATTTTCATTATCAACCCTAGAAATTCTCAAAGTGTGACAAAGTACATAAGTCCTACAAGTTTTTATCAAATATCAACTTTCAAGCTCAATTCATGATGAACTTTCAAATGAAATCTCTAGTTTTTTATTTAAACAATATTATTCTACAAACGCATTTGTGGATGCACCACTAATGTTTATCAACAAATTTTAGAACTTCTAATTACAATAGTTTTATACCAATTTCCAAATTCACTATGAATTGATACTTGAATTTATTATTTTGCAAAAGACGTGATGAAAAATTCAAATTTTCAAAACAAATTTCATAACACTATATGCACATATTTATTCAATAATGTTTTATCTAAATAAAATATTTTAGTTATTCTAATCAAACATTACCCTCTGCGGTATTTATGGTATTTTTAACATTAAATTGGCACTCCATAATATTTACAAAACCCTATCATCAATTTATCATAATAGAATATTGCAAAAACAATTATGCAATTTACATATAGTTTTCAATAAATTGAATGAATACAAAACAGTATAAAGTAGTTACTACAAATCAAAAAGATTTGGAAAGACATTCCAATCAAGATTTGAAATTTCCATAGATTAGCACTATCTATATCAAATTTAACCAATTATTTGAATATAGCCTTAATTGTTTTTGGAATCAAGATGGTTTTAAAATATTTACTGTTCTCTATTTTAATCATGATTTTTTAACACAAAAAGAAAATAACCAATTTTCATAGCCTATTATGTAGAGTTAGGATAGCGTTTTTTGTTACAAAATATTATTTTGATTGTGAACTTGCAATGCAGCACCGTTT
>OY987247.1:0-169982 GCA_963920765.1 Ulota crispa | reverse complement strand
GGTAATGGACTTGACTTCAAAAAAAATATAGTGAGGGCTTCTAAAAAAATGCATACAATATCTTCTAATAATGACAAATACTTAAGTGTTATTTATAAGACAAACTTTTTTAAAGCTTGGAACATGTTTGTGCTTGTAATAATAAGAAAATTAAAGAACGCTAAGTATGTGTATATACATAGGGGTGCATCCACAAGTGAAGTTCTTGATTGGCACAATATAGTGCAATTGCTAGAATATAGAGCAATCAATGAACTAAATTCAAAAAATTTAACACAACAAAAAATACATCATATTGAAAATAAGATTAAGGCAAGCATAATGAAACACTTCAACATAATGAAATGGGAAGTTTAACCACAACAAGAGGTAATGGTAACTCAAGGATTACTTTTAAGGGTTCAATCACGCAAGAGCGCTCTCTCACATCAAGGGTGGAGGTATAAAACATAACTTTGTGGATATAACACTTGAGCTCATTCACACAAAATAGAGACAAATAATCTCCATGGAACATAAAGATCCCACCAAAATTCCCTTGTATTCCAATATTCAAGTACTTTGAAGATTATAATATTTCCCATGGAAAAGTTTAAGATATAACCCATCAGCTATGTCATGTGCCACATTGGATGTTGCCTCCTTGGTATAAAACCACGCTTGCAATTTACAAAACAAGATGAAATACATCAACTTGTGCTTAGAAAGCAACTATTCTATTGAGTGACTAGCTTGATCATTGGGTGCTTCATTGAATTTGTGCAAGACTTCAAACTAGTTCAATTACAAAAATTATTCATGTAGGGATGGCCAAAGTAACAAAAGCTTGCAAAAATGAAGACTTTCTGCCTACAATATATTATTTGGCCATAGTTTATTTTGCTATTCTCCCAAGCTTTTTTATGAGTTGAACAATTAAGAAGAATCTAGGCACGTTTAGAATAACAACAACTACAAATAATTCAAAGTCAAAAAATAATATAATAATCTTTTGAAACAAACCCTTGTGACCCTAAGACCATCTTTTCTAAAGCTCAAGAATGCATTTTTTCTTCCAAAAACATAGCCAAAGCAATATCATCCTTCACCAAATGCCTTTCACAACATCCTCACCCTTAAAAACACAAAAGGTAAGACAAAAAAAGGACAAAACTACTCACACAAGCACCATCGAGTGTTACTTCTAACTTCTAAGTATTTTACTTTAATTTTAATTTTCTTGCTTTGCCATTTGGAGTGAGAGTTTCTCACGTTTGCACTAGCATTGTCATCATAACCTCCAAGTGGACAACTCCCTCAAGAAGAGCTGTTCTTATAACAGCACATCGCACACGATTGCCAAACGCAGTGCTTGGCACCAGCCTTTTTGCATTTGTTGTTGGAGCATGCCACATGACAGATTCCTTGTCTTTGAAAACTGTTGGAAAGTAAGGAAGATTGAAAAACCTCACCACCATGTTGTTGCTACAAGGGATCTTCTCCTCTTTCATGATACACAAAGTTTTGCAAAATATGCAATAAACAAGAGGATGTAGCAACATTGCTGTTGCCCATGTAAACCTTTTGTTGAGAATCTTGTTGAATGGAACTTTGCATTGGCATATTGCAAGATGAGTTTGCCTGGTGTTGAGTTTTTGAAGGCAACCTTGAGCATGGCCTAGAATTAGATCCCCCTTTTTTTGTCCCAAAAACCAACAACAAGGATGAGGAGTCTTATTACTAGTAAGATTCTAAACCAAACTAGCGGTATTCACCATTAGAATTTTATTAGAATTTTTGTTTATTGATAACTTGAATTGTTGTGAGATCCAAAAACATTTCAATGTAACAAAATGTTTTCAAATCATTTGGTAATAGCAATAGAGAAGTGAAATTGTGAAAGTACAAAGCTTTCCCTAAAATCACAAAATTCTGAAAAGCAATGAAGTGAAGCAAAGAGAAGCAATAAAATTGTGACTTGCTTAATATCACTATGTACGCCCTCTCTAATGTCACCTCAACCTCAACAGCTATCTTCTTGTTTTCTATAATTATATCACAGAGATTGAAGATGTGATATTTAAGAGGTCACGGTGATTTTATCGATATGATATGGGCTACCTGAAGTCCATAAGTAACAGTCTAGAAAGTTTGGTTTGCAAAACTTTAGGAGGTACTTGCAAGACATTGGAAGTTGGTTATAAAACATCAAGAGACATGCCTAAATTAGAGGACATGCCAAAACTTTGGAAAAAACATAGGCGACATATTGATCAAGAGCTTAGAAAGAAAATACATACATAAATTAATCCATATTTAGTTAAATATGACATATTAGTACTGGAGTGAAAATTTTGTAAAACAAAATGACTTGTTTGGCAAAAGCAAAGTTGAATAAAAAAGGGAGTCTTGATTATGATCATCTTGGGAGGATTCTCCAAGAAGGAAACTTTGGTATGGAGGAAAGAGACGAGCAAAGACAAAAGAAAAACGACACAGCTGAAATTTGGGTGAAGTAACTACAATGATTAGGTAGAAAAAAACACTCTGCAAATGCGGACCTTTGGAATTCAAGTGATTTTGTCTACTTGTGTTACAAGCTTCTACACCACGTTCATGTTTTTCGGCCAGTATAGACGTTTGGGTTTCAACTTCGTGTCGTTCCTTTCTTCACGAGCACCTTTACCACATTCATGCTTCTCGGCCAGCACCGGTACTCTATCCTCTTCGTTAATCCATGGCTGCTCTAGTGGTGGTCACAAATTACACAACATGGCAACCGTTGTAAGTATATGACTTGCCAAAAAGTAATGTCAGTTTTCAAAAGCAGAAACGTTTGTACTGGCAGAAAAATGAAGAGAGGTTGGAAATCGCACCTGTCTTCAAGTGTGCATGCAATACAAATCTTGACCTTCGATTTGAAGCTGGCGCATGAAGTGACAAGGCTTTGTACCCGTGCTCCACAAGACCTCAATCTAGCACATTGCAATATACAATAAAGATTTACCGCGGTAATAGCATTAACATATAAATACTTGTGGGCAACACGAGAGTACTTAAGATGTCAACACATTGCAATCCAATGAAGGGACATAAGGAAACTTTGAACTTTTACTCACGGTAAAAGTGTGTTGCTGCTCTTTGGCACCATAGCTCTCGTGCACAACCTTACCAGCAATCCAACACCCTCCCAAGGGTCGACAATTGGCAATTCATTTAACAATATCATACATACCCCAATATCAAGGTCAAATTATAATGCCAATTTGAGGTTAAGCTTCTAAAGCGAGTACTTAATAGAAATAGTATCCACTATATGCAATCTCATTTGTGAAAGTAGAATGCCTCAACAACAAAAGAACTCAAAGCAATATCAAACAATATGCTGAATGTCAACCTCTTCAAGCAAGACGGATCAAGGATCCAACCAAGAAGGGAAAACAACTCACAAATCATAAACAGTTTGCAAGAATAGAATAGTGTCTCCACGACATGCGTCACCTGCAAGGAAACATCACTAGCTTAGAGAAAAAACAGCACCCATGCAGAAAGATGGAATTGCATGCCAATTTTAGTCTAAATAGCCTTTGCATGGGCAAAACTGATATGAAAAGATGGGCTGTATGCTTCAAAAAAATATGAGCTATTTTTTGCTGGAGTTCCTTTACCTTGGCAATTGATGATAAAAGACGATCTCGGGTGAATGTCTTCTCCTTGCCCATCTTTGATTCTAAAATACGCAGACCACAAATGAAAGGGTTCTCGCTTAGCTACATTGGTGCAATATAAATTGAGAAAGTTTGGCTGACACAAATAGCAAGAAAAAACCTTACTTCAAGTGCTGTTCAACACGGATCCCAAGAACTTTTTTTCAACCAGAAATGCGAAGCCCATGGTGGCGCAAGTATGCATTCATATGAGGTACTGAGAGCTTTTTCCAATCACCACCTTTTGCAAAGAAAGTTGAGTTTTCTGTGAGTCCTCGTTACAAGCAAACATTCAACAAAGGCTTTCGTACAGACATTATAAAACACAAAACCAAGCGTACACACCTTGGATTACTTGCATCAATTCAGCCAAAAATGCTAGATCCTTTTGATTGAGAGCCGTGCTTGTATATCCTTGCTCTGCTACGCTTTCAAGGTCCATCACGCTGTCATCTTCGTCTCCCTTGCCGCTCAGCAAACACCGATACTCCACGCAATGAAAAAACAATGCACTTGCACCAAACACTACCTTTAGTGGTTCTCTCAAAACATTTAACCAAGGAACTCATGGTTTCACAGTGATCAGTTGGATGTGAAAACTTGAAAAAGCACACAAGTCTTCATCTGGAGCTTGCTGGATGAAGTTCCGAGTAAAATGTAGCATAATTTGAAGAGGACGAGAGCACACCTGCTGCTTGCACTCGCGGCATCGTCACCTCGCGCGAGAGACCTCTCCATGTTTGCCACAAACTCTTGCGACACTGCATTCAAGACAATTCCTGAGGAACGTGAATTCCCATAGCAGTCGTCATTCAACTTAAGCAATCCGAGTTCAAGCGACACGATGTCCACCACATTGGTGCCCATCAACTCCCTCATCACTACTTCTTCCTCGGCCTGCTTCCCTTTACGCTTGCTACTCCTTACACTTTGACCTCTCTTTAATGCCCTCCTCTCCGCCGCTTCTTCCGTTTCATCCTCGGCATTTACTACCTTCGCAGGATCCTTGACCTGCTCCTCGACAAGCCTGGGTAACCTTCGCTTGCTCCTCGACGATACCGCCGTTTCACCCATCGGTTCCCCGCCCTGAAGAACGCCCACAGATTATACCAGATTCCGACCCTAGGCTCTTCAAAAGTTCAAAAACACACACGAGGAGGTTATTCCACGTTATTCCCTTTTCCTTACAAGGAGTTTGCAACAATGCATCGTAAGGGAGGTCGACAACCGTGTCTTCACTGATTGAAACCACAGGAAATCGATTTCAACAGCTTCACAAAACTACACGAGGATCACAATCAAAACAAGGAAATATTGATACTCCATGGAAACCAGAAATGCAGCCGTTCTTTCTTTCTCAAGCTGAACATTGCCAGACTTTGCAAAATAGCTACAAGTTTACAGGAAGAAAACGCAAATATGTGACCAAATTTCAACAAAAAAAATTGCTGTGAACTTCTAGGAGTTGCATTGTAGCTGTCAAAACAATAAAAATTTCATAATTGCAACATTCACGAGCTCAACCAAGTGCTAAATACAAAGAAATGGGAAAAAAATATATGTATCTGCACATCAGGATTTGTGAGTGTTCCCTCTAGCCTCACCAACAATTCATATTGCTGCAAACTAAGCACAATTGTCATGCACAAGGCGACATTCCCTGCACAAGCAGGAATTGCACCTCCGAGGAAAGCCTACCAATCGGGTAAGCCAAATTTAAACATCTTTGTGGCACGATCCTCCCTATCAAAGCAAAAGACCGGTAATGGAACCCTAAACTAAGCTGCAGAGTATGAATTACTACAATCAGGTGTTGCAGATCACGAACCTCGATAGATCTCCTGCAATGGGACTTTGTACTGAAAAGAGTGATCTGCACGCTTTTTTGCAAAATGATGAATTCAAGGAGTGTCAGACTTGCAAGTGACAAAGCCTGTGAAGCTGCAAGTTATTATGGAAAATGCTCAGATGGGAGTGCTGGACGCAAAGCCAATGCTTTCATGGCAAGCGACGGCAGCATTACCGCTCCTAGCCCCTTTTGAAAGCCGCAAAGGAATTCAATCTTTTGCCAAGGCGCTAGAACGCCGACGAACATTTACCATACATCAACATTGGATGAGATCCATCTATCTTGTTTAGTTCTTATTCAATGTGCAAGAAAAACCAGCGGCTAGTTCAAAGATAGGTGCTGGAAATGAGAAAAAAACCAATTGCAATTTGAAATTGCTAGCAAAAAAACCAGTTGGGTTATACTAAAAATTCTAAATATAGTATATTGTAGTGTAAATTTAGAAAAATATGCAACACAATTTGGTCAAAGAATCGATTGAATACTAAAAATGTTTGCTTTTAGTTGGTGAAGTCCAAAAAGTTTCTCGCACACTATTCTTATTCAAGGATTTTACTTAAAATTTGAAAAACAATCAAGACACATGGCATTGTGCGTTGGCAAGAGAAAATGCAATAATTTGAAATTGGGAGCCGGCTGGAGTTAGATGACATGTCATATGGTGGGACTTGAGAGGCAAATATCCCATTATTTTTACATATCAGGGTAAGAGTAATAATTTGCTCTGTATTTTGGTATTGACAATGGTATCTTCCTCCCGTTTAGACCAAATCAGGGTTAGGGTCTCTAAATTTGAATCTGAATTCAAACTTTCCAAATTCACGCTCTAGATAACAAATCTCTAAACCCTCACATTTTCTAATAAGTGAAAAAGTTGGAATTTTGTACCCTGGTCCTACATAATAGCATGCCATCTAACATCAGTCGTGGGAGCCCAGACTTGAGTTGTAAAATAGACACACCCTTCTCTAAACCCTCCTCCATTCCGCACCCTACTTTTAAGGGTAGCTCCACCCATTGTTGAATCCAAAGTGGAGCAGTGAATGCCTCGTGCACAAGCAAATTTTGGCACATGTTAGGTGCTAAGTTACTTTGAGTTGATTGGGACTGGAAGCCTCAAGTGCCATTAACGTAGCCTCATCCATAAGCGTGAGTTTAAGGATTTTGAACATGATGACTATTAATAAACATCTAGCAAATTAATTGATCCTATTAGCAACAAATAAAGAATGAATTTGCACTTTTGAATGTGTTATTTGGATATGATGAGAATAAGTTGTGAATTTTTAAAGAGCAAACTACCACTGCACCCATAACCAACAATAAGGTTTCATGTTCCATGTTGTACATCCTTGTCATTACATCTATTTTCTTCCACATATTTTCATAGACTTTAGAGAAGACGGTTATGGGGACACTTACAAAGATGGGTGTGGCTACCTTATAGGAACACATCTAAGCAATTTCAAGGTTAACGTAGAATTGTTAATAGGGACCATATGAGCTGCAACTTTGCCCTTTAATATAAAATATTCTACACTATTTTTTTCTACAAAAAGTACTTTCCAAGATAGCTTGTTGAAGCTTGTTGAAAGGCCAACCCTACTAAGTTTTTTCTTGAATTTTTTGATAGCTTGAGGTATCCCAAACCCTTAAACAGTTGAGTATGGGTCTATCTACCTTACACATCAAATGCATGGTATTACAAGACTCAAAGATGAGTATGTAATGATGGATATGCGGAGATGGGTAATCAAAGATGGGTGTGCAGGGATGGGTATGCAAAGATGAGTAATCAGAGATGGATGTGTGGGTATGGGTACTTAGAGATGGGTGTGCGGGGATGGGTCTTCAAATATGGGTGTGTGGGGATGGGTATGCAAGAATAGATATCCTAAAGATGGGTATGCAAGGATGGATATCCTGAAGATGGGTATGCAAGGATGGATATCCTAAAGATGGGTATGCAAGGATGGATATTTGGGAGTGGATATCCGAGGTTGGGTATTTGGAGATGGGTAGCCAAGGATGAATATGTGGGAATGGATGTGCAAAGATGAGTATTCAAGGATGGATATGCAAAAATGGGTATTTAGAAATGGGTATTTAGATATGGGTGTGCGGGGATGGGTATGCAAGGATGGATATCTGGGAATGGATATTTGGGGTTGGGTATGCAGAGATGGATAGCCAGGGATGGATTTGTGGGAATGGATGTGCGGAGATGAGTATTCAAGGATGGATATGCGAAGATGGGTATTCAAGATGGGTATGCGGGGATGGATATGCAGGAATGGATATCTAGGGATGGGTATGCAGCTTGGATGGAAATGCAGGGATGGGTATCTGAGGATGGGTATTCGGAGATGGGTACTCAAGGATGGGTATCCAATGATGGGTATTTAGGAATGGGTATCCAAGGATGGATACCTAGGGATGGATATTGCAAGATGTTTGTCATTACCTAACTTCATTTGTTTGTTGCAACAAATGTTGTAGGGACAAAGCCATGTTTAAATGAATAGAAATTTAACCCCTAAAGACTTGAATGTGCTTTTGGGGGACAAATGGATTTTGGGCACATACCTATAGCTAAACTGTTTTGTGTGATTGTTAGAACTTTTATTGAAGGTGGGGAACTCCTAAACCTACACATGCACTTGATTTTTTCTTCATTATGACATTCGACAAACAAATTATGCAAGAATTAATTAAAACCAGGGGAAAGAGGGCAATTTGGGCAGTCCAAAAATTTCTTTAAAAATTGCATTTTTAAAAAATGAAAATCCGAAATTAGTTCTTTCAATTTTTTTAGACATGGGAAGCTTTGAATCGTTCAATTTCAATCAATGAGATGAAAGTTATGAGATGTTTTAGTTTGTGGGC
The DNA here is from genome assembly GCA_963920765.1 of Ulota crispa. Lineage (NCBI taxonomy): Eukaryota > Viridiplantae > Streptophyta > Bryopsida > Orthotrichales > Orthotrichaceae > Ulota > Ulota crispa. Next base: position 161,561 of record OY987247.1, on the reverse strand, counting down.
AATTAAGGATCCTCTACTCTAAAATAAACTTTGAAGTCCTTTGATTTACACAATTTTCTATATTTTTGAAAAAATACTAAACCTCAAGAAGTAGATTGTTTATCACAACATTATAGCCATGGGGATTTGCATATTTCATTTCAAGAATTCAATTCTTAACAAATTAGTGTTTTGACTCATTCTCTACTTCTTTTAACTTACTCTGTTTTCTCATGTGTTGTATAGTTCCAATTGATTTGAAAATTCTCCCACACATCTAGTTTGGTCTTCTACATGGAAAAAATAAACCTCAACTTTGCATAGAGCAATTTTTTTGATATAGGAGCGGTCAAAGGCTTCTGAAATTTGTTGGCAATTAGGAAAAGAACTTTTTTTTTCACTTGTCAACATCTCACTCTTGTGCATCTAGAATGAGCTAATTTTTTGTCACGTGTACCTCCCATAGTCTAGAGCAAGATCTTATGGTTGGATTTGCAAAATGAACTTTATTTCCTACTTTTCTGCTCTTTCCCCCCAAAGTGGCAGTTTTCAATGATTTTTGCAAAAAAAAAGGCTTAGGCCTTTAGGGGTTAAGAAAGTTTACAATGTGCATTTTGAATATCTACTTTAAAGCAAAACTAGTTATCCTTATTCTTCTTTTTATTCTTTTATTTTATATTTTATTAGTTTGCTCAAAATTAGTTGATTGAGAATGAAGTCAGTTCCTAATTTGCAAAAAGTTAATAGAAATATATGACCAAGCATGATGTAAAAACAAAACCAATATTTCAAGAAGTTTGTGAAGACAAAGAACTTGGCCAAATGGAGCAATTGATGGTGACCTATTGTAAAAGGTCATTGGTATTATGACACAATTTGTAAATTTCAATACTAATTTTAGATGTCGTTCCAAATGGAGCAAGTAATATCCAATTGAAAATATGTTTTTAGTAGCTTTCTAATGATAAAGCATGTTGCCAATTTGGTTTGGAAAAAGATCCTTCTATAGAACTTTGTTATGTTGATGATAATAAGACATTGTGAATTTCAACAAATTTCATATTTATGTAACAACAAGCCTATCCTACTTCTCCCCTTGTTTTTTCTTGCTCACATGGTACTTGGAAATGATTGAGAAAACTTACTTTTACCAATAGAGTTATTCTAAAGGTACCTCTAATATTGGATTTATAACCTACATTAAACAAAAACAAGAAGATGATAATATAGCTTAGAAGCGAAAAATATTATCTTGATCCAACGTTAAAAGTGGCACCGGATCCAAATTATCACCAAAAGAAGAAGTTAGTTTGATTGGAACTGGTTGGCAAAACCACTACCATTTTGCCATAGGCAAATGTCTTAAACACGGATCCACTGTAATTGATGTAAGAGCAGTTTTAGTGTTGCTATTGTAGGATCTGACGCACTTCAAGCATGGATGAGAAGAGTTTTGGGCTTCTCAAAATATTCTCATGACACTCCATCCTAGTGTATCAAAACAATTTCTTTTTCAAAACATTATTCATCCTAAATTTAGTGGGTTTATTTTGTATTCCTCTTAGTAAATGGTCAAATGATTATTTATGTGACATGCTTGAAGTGCAAAGGCCATGTTTGAAATTTAAGGTGGAAAATAAGAGTTTTGAAGGCCTTTCAAAAATAAATATCTCTTGATGTGTTGAGTTCAAAGTGCAACAAAAGAGATGCTCTAAGGGAACCATTTCAACTTACTTTATGGGCTCAAACTAAAAGTTCTCAAATGGTTTTCAACATTGAGAACCACATTTGAAAGCTCATTACATTGAATATTACATATAGGTTGCCTTGACAATTAAATTGCCTTGCCTTAGAAAGTTACCTCATGACTCATCACTTGACCACTTAGAGGTGCATGCAACTTTCTAAACACTTGATTTTCAAATGGTTTACGACTTGATCTCAATAGTTTGTTTTTCAGTAACTTTGTTGTTGCTTTTAGGCCCTTTAAATTTTGTTTATGATAAAAATCACTGTAGCAGCCGTAACTAATTATATACTCTAAAATGTCAAGAAATTTGTGTGGGCCAACGTAATCGCAATATTTAGTGTATCATTAAACTCACTGAAGGGGAACAAATAAGCTCACAACAACTTTTTGACAGGTTCTCAACAAGTTCTCCATAGGTTCTTGACACGTTCTCAACAGTTTCTCCACTTGCTTTGAATAGGTTCTCAAACAGGTTCTCGATAGGTTTTCAAACAAGTTCTTGATAAGTTCTCAACATTGAAAACTATACACAAGCCTAATCTCTAGGAAGCACTGAGAAGAGCAGCGGGTTTGAACTGCGGAGTATTGAGGTTTTGAAAGAATCAAGCTTTTGGGGTTTCCATGAGCCATGGAATTGCTTACCGTGCGTCTCGCAAGGGAGGCAAAGTTATGAGCATTTTGGAGGAGGTTTTAGATCAAGTTGGAGCTTTGCATTAGAAAGCACCATTTGAACATATTGAGCATCCCGAAGCTCTAGCACCATCACCATGTCAAAATTTTGGATCAACCGGTATGAGGTTTTCACACTTTTTTAGATGATTGAATTCTTCCAGTAGATGCAAGTACGTAACTCTAAGTCTTAAAATAATTTGTTGAGTAGACAAATATCCTTGCATCTTTGAAATTTCAAAACTCCATTTTATCTATCTAGTGTATTGAAAATTTGAAACTCCACTCTATCTGTCTAGTGTAGATAGCTCTCTTCATTTTTGTTTCAAGTGATTTATTGTATCAATCATCTTACATCCACCTTTGTAGAATTTTCACCGGCTTAATGACAACATTGTTTGCCCCCTCGTAATTCATTAGCAAGTAGCATATCTACCTTAACCAAATTTTGAAGTAGTAAACAATGAGTACAATTCCTTTTATCAAGCTAATCAAATTGTTTATAAGCAGTTTGATGCCTTAGAATATGCTTTCTTTGATTATAATATGCAGCAATAACAAGAGTTCAAAGTTTTGACCAAAGATGACCTAAAATCATCACAATTTCCGTTGTTAAGGTGATGGATATTTTCAATGTTAGCGTATAAAATCTTTGGTTATCTCCTTTTTTAGGTATTAGTTGTTGGTGCTTGCTATGCTACGCATTCACCATTAGAGTTTTGATATAATTTTTGTATGTTACACAGAATGGAATATAAAAATAACCATACTCAAAATGCTTATATTTGGAAATGTTGAAAGTTTGAAATCATTCATCTCAAAACAATTGATAGGATGCCAACCAAATAAGTTGGCATTATTTTTCTCTCCTTTTCTAAAATTGGTAATGGAGGTTCAAATGGAAAAAAACTTATTCAATACAAATTTCCACAAAACGACACCCAATAACTATGAACATTTTTTTCAATTTTTTTTTGAAAGTGGTCACATAGATGCATGGATGTCTTATTGGACTGCTTGTCTGCCCGTCCAAATGTCTGGTAGAAGTGTCCAATTGAGCTCATTTCTGTCCAATGTGGTTAACTCATAGTTGACTTCAAAAATGGTACAAAATGATAAAAAAAAACTTACACTATACATGATGGTCATACTCATTATTGCCAACATGAAGTCAAAACATGGATTTAAAGCCATATCATGTTATAAAAATGAAAAATAATAATTTGATTCTTCCATTTTTAGGTCAAAAACCCTAATAACGGCCACAAAAAACAAAAAGACGGACACGTTTGTCTAGATGATCCAATCCATCTGGTCCTCTAGGATTTCCAATAGCCAAAAGTTGTCTGATATGACAACCTTGCATAGATGTGCTAAATCACTAAATGCCAAAAAATGCTGCTTTGAATGCCCCCATATTTTTTTAAACTTCAATTTATGAAGAGATGTAAATGCTCCATGCTACCCTTCCTACAATTTTAGTGAGGGCACTAGTAACTTTTGCAACTTTTGGAGAGAATATCTTCCTTTTTGGGCACATGCCACACTGCTCTAGCTAGACTGAGCAGTACATTCCCTGTGGTCTACGCCTTGCGTTGCGCACGGTCATCCATCAATCCTTTAATGGTTAAATCATGTTAATTCTGTGGAGACAATGGTTTGCTACATTTGTAGGGCTGGCATTATTGAAGAGTTCACTTGATCCCTCCTTGAAGTGGAAGCCCGTGCATGGACTATTTATTTTTTCCTTTGTTGGAGAGTGAGCAATACTGTTGAATGATGTACTTTTGTTTTGAGAACTTGCATGCTAAAATGTTAAGACTCGATCAATTTGATGCGTCTATAACAATGTTTCTTTGCATCTGATTAGAGCCAAGTTTAAAGTAATGGGAGTTTTTACAACATTGTAAGTAATAACATAATGCCAGTGAAAACTTCTACATAGAAATAAAAAATAGTAATTTTGAAATAGAAAACGGTCACTGATTGGCCAAAGTTCCAATTATTGTGTGAACACGCAAATGATATAAGGACTCTATTGAGCCAATCCAAAATGAATAAAAAAATATCAAGAATAATCATTTCTAACATTCACAACAAAAAGCTATAAACTTTAGCTTTGAGTGTGTATTCTAAGTATAGTCATCCGATAGAAGCAATTTGCTTGCATGCAATTTTGGGTGTTGTGTTACGTCTGGCTTGCCTATTGCTCTTTATCAAAGGCCATTAGTGAGGAGGTTCTGAAGAGATGGATAAATGAAAATTCCATGATTGCAACCGTTCCATAAAGTGCATTGTCTAAAAAAAACACCTTGTGGAATACAGTATAAGGTTTTGCACTTAGTCTATATTAGATCTTTGAAAGTAGGCATAGCTCAACACTTAAGGTGCTGGAAATTAAAAATTGAACAGCAATAATGTCACCGTATACAGAAGTGAAATAAACATAAAAAAACACTTACGTCATCTTTACAACCAAGCACTCTTTTCTAGCCATCTTTTACAATAATATGGAAAGCCTTGGAGGTAAAAAGTGTTGTACCAATTCAACAATGTCAGAGCCAAGTCGGACGCTTGGCACTTGGGATTCAAAATAAGTCTATGTCAAAGAGCTCAAAAAACTGTAGTCATTAAATTTCTACCTCTACTTTAGTACTGCATAATACCAAAAATTGATAGGATTGTGCAATTTTAGGATTGCTAAGTATCATCAAATCACGAGCTTTTCAGTTTCTTAAATCCCAACTTCAATTAGCAAACAGTGGCCAGGAAGCGTCAACGTCAATAAATAAAAATGGGCTATCCACAAAGGAGTTTTGTGGAATTTGAAATGGCTTCAGTTAATCCACAACTAAGGTAAATATATCTAATTTTGACCTCTTTACCTAATCTTGTCACATGCACACCAAGAAACATTTTAGACCTAAAAGCTAGGCAAGTCATAGATAGCATATACATGTGACACAGATGATAAGATATCCATGATAGACCTAGATTTCAGATTTCAAGTCTAAAATGTTCTCTTGGTATATATGTGACGAGATTAGGCAAAAATGACGGATTGGGTATGTTTACCTTAAACAAAATTCTGGTCTCTAATCCAAGTGAGAATCTTCAAGTAAAGGATGAGAAAAGAATGTGCATCACACTTGTTCATTAAGCATGCAAACTTTGCTACCAGCATAGCATTAGTACTCTTCAAATATGGCTATCAAGCTCCATCTTTGGAGCCTCTGCAAATGGCCCACTATTGTTCCTGCACTATGACAAGGCTTTTTGATTACATGATGCACCCAAATTTATGATCACCTAGCAATTTCAATGCTGGTGAGCTTACAATTCTTTCCTTCATGTTGACATGTTAGTAGATATGTATTTGTAATGCAGCTGATTTAATGTTTTGAATGGTTGTATTGTTAACGACATGAATGGTCAAACACATGGCTGAAAGGGTGGGCGTGGTCAGGTCACTAATCAGTGCATAAGGCGCCCCAAAATTGCACATCACATGCAATACATAGTATTGTGGAGAAAATATCACCTGCACTAGGATTTCAATTACGAATAAGCATATGTTTGTGGCATTGATTTCTTTGAAAATACAATCACCAGTTCCAATATTCAAGGAATCACTATAAATACTATATTGAAGCCAGCAAAAAATACTTGATAATAATCATAATAAATAAAAAGGGCAATTCCATCAAAATGAAAAGAGAGGAGTGAACCTCTAAAGCAGACAAGACTTCTGCCTCTGACGTAAGGCTAGCTTCTAATATGCCAATATTAAGGCTCAGGGGTCGGATGAGTGAGATTCCTTGATCCTTGAGGAAAGTCAGGCTACACAAAAAAAACACCATATTATTTGTTTATGACAAGCGGTTTCAAAAGGTTTATTTACGCATGCTAGAATCAATGTCTCATTTGAATGTTAGTGGAAAGTTAGCAACAACGACAAGACTAAAAGCTTTTGTCCATAACAGGGTAATGCAATTCTCAAGTTACATGCACTCTTCTTAATAACACGTATTTGATTTCAACATAAGTCCCAAGATTAAGCAAAAGCATTAGCTTTTTTCTTTTGGTTTTTGGCAAAAAGCCAAATTGGCTACGTTGTATTTTGAACTGTTGCCCACATGTTGAGTACTTCATATCTATCAATAAATTGTGGTGGCAATAGTGGATTGTAGATATGGTGAATTGTAGATATGGTGAATCTAGCATAGTGTGCTAAAAATTGGTGATAGTTTCTGGCACTGAGGGAATTTTTTTTGTACTGAAGTGGCTACACTTTTCAAAATTGTTGAGTTCTCTAGGGACTAGAGACAATTATATTCAAGCAAAAAGGGCAAATTTTCTAAAAATAATGATGTCATCTAGCACTTGGTAGACTTTTTGTAAGAAAATGGACAATGCAATTCCATATTTGCAAATGTTAGAATATTCACAAATATAAAAACTCATTCATGGAGGCGAGGTTGTCTTGCAACTTGTAGCAATATAGTGTCTAAAGTAAAATAAGAGATGTTGCACAATCTCCAGAAGTGGCAACAACTACGGTCAAGGCTGAAGCTTTTTGGGCGTACCTTTAAAACCCTAAGCTATTGTTTGGCTATTTTTATTGTATTTTCTTTATTTTCCTTTATGTCTTTTTGCTTGCTTTTTTCAAGTGGTGTTTTTTGGGCCCATGAGGCCCAAAAAAAAGGGCTGAGAAGCACATGTGTATTGGTTGAGATGGCTCATTGTGAGAAAAATGAATGATAGACTTGAGGTTAAGTCACTTAAGAAAGGGCAAATTCACCTGGTGACAATGTTCAAAGCGTCTGAGATTGTGTTCTACCATGCCATAGTTGCATGGTGGTACAAAGTAAGACATGGCTTCTCAGGTGTCTACTCGACTTTGCACCAGAAACACAAAAGCTTGCTATCTGAAGTTAGCTGCACAAAACAAGGCTACCATACATTTCTAATATTGAAAGTATTCGAGTAGTTCCAACCCATTAGAGTTTTTGTGAAATTTGGTTTCCAACATTGTCTTCCCGTAATTCAAAATCAACTGCACAACTTGACATTGCAAAATGTCTCCAATATAGCTTTCATTTTACCAAAAAATGGGAATCAGCAATTTATCACGATACCTGAAAACCGCAGCACAAAGTGGAATTGTACATCATAGTAGGGATGTTAGTGGCATATGTCTTGGTTAGACTTTGCACCTTTGTCCTTCTAAATGCTCTGCATCAAGCATAGATTGTGGCAGATCACGTTTTGCTTATCTGGCGGTATTATTGGGCTTTGTAATTGTAGGTCAAAGACTTTATATTTGTCCTTTTCATTGGAGAAGTAGATTGAAATCTGCATGTTTTTGGAGGCAAAGCAAAATCCAAGGGGCAACATGAACATCTGTTCGAGTACTAGACAAAAAAAGTTGCTATCCTTGTTGCCCATTCCCATCAGGCTCTAAAATTTCTTACATAACTTCTTCTTCAAGTATTGGAATGAAGTAAAACTTAGATCTCGTTGTAAGTATTGAAATTCTCCACCTATAATAAAAGTTTCAAAAAATCACATTGAGTAATTTAGCTACAGGTTCATGCCCAAAATCCATTTGTCCTTGAGGGAACAATTAGGCCTTTAAAGGTGAAATGGATGAAAATTGACTTTCATACATCTAGTAAATTGTCTTTTTGTCATTCATCAAAAAAATGTTTGCATCTTTAAGGGTTAATAACACCCTCTACTCAAAGTTGCACAAACAAGCAAAGCTTTTGCAAGTCAATATTCAAGTGGTATAGATTAATGAATCTAATTTTAAAAAAACAATGTGCTGTGGAAGATTTAGGCAAATGAACCATTTTAGGACATGTAGATAGGCTATCTAAGCTATTAGCAGCAACAACAACAACAAAAAATAACTAAAAGGTTACAATTTGATTGATGTTTGGTCGTTCAAGAGCATAAATGTCAAAAATACACGTGGGTGTTCATATAACAAGCCAACAAGATTTTGGATTCTTCAAAGGTTGAGGTATTTTGGTCAAATCTAATATCTCCAAGCCGTGTCACTAGACATTGAGTCCAAATTGACACGTCCAAATTGACTAAATGTGTCAAAATGACTAAAATTGTCCACAATGACAAAAATTTATTCAAATCAAGACGTCCAAACCTACAAAAACTATCCAATTTGACAATGTTTCCTTGAAATTAATTCAAAAATCCAATAAATTGTATCTAATTTCCATAATAGAATACAAATGCTGGGCAACTGTATTAGCTGGGTAGTTCACAACATATAACATCTACAATTAATTAAAAAAACTCACGTTGGCAACCTATAGTGACCGATTTACCTCATATTTGGAAGATGAAAGGACAATTTTAATGAACTTTATTAGATAGCTCTTAATTTGTAATTTGAATTGAATACAAAGGAGTGAGGATGGAGACAAAAAGACAATTGAAATGAATCCCTGTGAATTTTTTTCAAATTTGAATTTGAAATCTAAAACTACACTAAATATTGCGTTTAGGTTGCCTCACGCAAATATCTTTACATTTTACACTATTTAAATATTTAGCTCTGCTACAATAATATTCATCAATAATTATTGCAATAAAAAAATATTAAAAGGTCTAGCAACAACAACGAAGCTCTAGAACCACAAAATAGCAGCTATTAAGTTACTAGTCATGTGAAACTCCAGTTTCTAGAAAGTTGCATGCACCTCCAAGTGGCCAAGTGGTGAGTCATGAGGTAGTTTTCCAATGTAAGGCAACCTCATTGTCAAGGCAACCTAAATGCAATATCAAGTGTAGAAGATGTATAGATTGACATGAAAAGACATATTTAATTAATAAGCCCCATTGCATAATTCTTGATTTGAACCGCCTGCATATGGAGGACATGGGCACATGGGAGACATGGGCACATGGGAGACATGGGCACATGGGAGACATGGGCACATGGGTGGCATGGGCGCATGGGGGACATGGGTGCATAGGTGGCATGTCATGGATAGAAAGAAATTTAACAATTATGCTCAAGCTTGCATTTCCCTTGGTAATTGGGTTTACAAGACTTGTGTGATTATAAAATTTGTGATTGGGTGAGGGGCTAAGGGGCAAAGTGATGAATATGGACATTGGATGTGAAAGAACATCTTTGGTGGAACCCACTCAATCTTTTTCCAACTTGAATTTGAAATTGAGATATAAAAGGGGTAGGGAGGGAGATGAAGGGGCAAATTGATTTGAATCTAAAATTGAATTTGAGTTTATATTATCCCATGGAAAGTTTTTTAATGCAAACTGAGGACATGCCATAGAGGCCATGGACGGCACTTCTTTCTATAATAGTATTTTATGTGTTATCAGAAAAATGCAAATAACATGTTAATTTTTTTTGCTCAATTGTTCATTTACAATTTGAGCTAAACAAAGCACAAATGATTGCAAAGAACTCATAGATTGCCCTCCATTGGAACTGCGGGTGCATAGATCCACTTTCTATCTATTTATTCTTATAATGGTCTTATATCATTAGTTGGGTAGTTAAGTGTCAAAACAATAGAATGTAAGGTGGTTGACAAACTAATTAATAACTGAATTTTCTATAACCAAATCTTCTACTTTGCATTGGATGGGAGGCCATGGGCATGAGATGGAATGGATCATGGGCATAGGATGGGATGGGTCGTAGGCATGGGATGGAATGGGTCATGGGCATGGGATGAGATGGGTCATGGGCATGGGATGGGATGGATCATGGGCATGGGATGGGATGGACCATGGGCATGGGATGAGATGGGTCATGGGCGTGGGATGAGATGGGTCATGGGCATAGGCAAGATGAGTCATGGGCATGGGCAAGATGGGTCATGGGCATGGGCAAGATGGATTATGGGTATGGAAGAGGTGGGTCATGAGTATGGGATGGGATGGGATGGGATGGGTCATGGGCATGGGATGGGATGGGTCATGGGCATGGAATGGGATGGGTCATGGGCATGGGATGGGATGGGTCTTGGGCATGGGATGGGATGGGATGGGTCATGGTCATGAGATGAGATGGGTCATGGGCATGGGCAAGATGGATCATGGGTATGGAAGAGGTGGGTCATGAGTATGGGTTGGGATGGGTCCATGAGCATATGATGGGATGAGATGAGTCACAGGCATGGGATGGGATGGGTCGGGATGGGTCATGGGCATGGGTGGGATGGGTCGGGATGGGTCATGGGCATGGGTGGGAAGGGTCATAGATATGCAAGAGGTGGGTCATGATCATGGATGGGATGGGTCATGAGCATGGGATGGAATGAATCCATAAGCATGGTATGGGATGGATTCATGAGCATGGGATGGGATGGATCCATGAGCATGGGATGGAATGGATCCATGAGCATAGGATGGGAGAATATAGATCTATGTTAATTTTTTTGCAAATACCCCCTCTTGTGATGGCCTTCCACCAAAACGGTGGGTACACGTGCCCATTAATAGTATTGGATAATAATATAGAAGATGCAATACAAGTTTAACTTTATCTTGCTTCCATAGTGAAACCATACTAAACAATGTAAACACACAAAATTTGTGTAATTTACTAATCTTTCTATTAATCAATTTACTATTTCAAATTAACTCATCTCTCTACGATAATGTCTACAAATTCTGCTAAACTCAAAAAACTTCTGTCCATTTTATTAGCGCTATCAAAAAACGTGACAAAAACTCATTCTTTTTTAGCCCTCTTTAGCCCAAGAAAACTCTTTTTATATAAATTATAGCTCTACAAAATTTTGAGGCCAATCTTAAGACAAAAGCAGCCGTGTTGTTATTCAACCTGCGGAGACAAGGATTCTTGTACAAGTAGACCTTCATGAGCCGTTCACAATAACACACAACCACATAGAGTCCTTATTACATTCGGTTCATCCTATTGGTTCTTGATGAAAAGCCACACATGAAGAAGTTTGAATAAGACCATACATGAAAGAGCAAGCCGAAGATGTAATGCTAATACAGTGCTTTTGAAGTTCATGTCAAAAAAATTGTCTACTAATAAGGAACAAACAACCAATGTAGAGAACCATTTGCATTGATGTCAAGAATCTTTCATAGCAAAAATGCTCTAAATAATAGTATAATGGGTTTCATTTTTGAAGAAGAATTCATTAATTCAAAGCACATGTGAGAAAGGATATAGAGTAATTTGGGATGAAACTTTAATTGTTTACACAAAACCCAACATTTATTTTGGTGTACTTGGTTTGCTATGTTGATGTTACAAATGTATCCTAAGCCTAATTCCACTGCACATGTGAAGAGATGGTGAAACCAATTTCAGCAAAATAGGATGTTCATACAGCTATTGCGCAATTGTCCGTGTACCTGCTGTGTACATAATGAGGCGAGGAGGTCGTGGTTACAATTTGCAAGTGCCTTGGAGGCAACATGATGATCCAATTCCAGTAATACTTTTGCACTTTTTCTCAAATTTTTTTTGAAAAAAACATATTGCAGATGTTTCTCAAATTTCATGATGTAATGTAAACTTCCATGCTCACTTGGAGTCATAAAACTCAAAAGCAACAAACAAGTTTGCAAAAAGACAAACCCATTTACAAGTTGTTTTTAGCTTTTCCAATTCTAAATTCAACATGGTTGCACTTATTGTTGAGGTGCTTTAGCTCATACAAAAGCTCATGTATTATTCAAAAATGGTTGTTACTAAATTCATATTGTTTTAGGGAACATTTCAAAGATAATTTTTTGCAAAAAAAGAATATTATCCACCGCCAATGTCATACAATTTGCTCTTTGGCTATAGAAGCCATTGTACATAAGCTTCTTTGTAAATCATAGGAAACTCTCTATATACCTCTCCTTGGAAAATGAAGAGAATTTTCTACAATCTGTGATGTTGCTTATCTCATGCCAAACGCACTTTTGTTAAAAACATAAGCACATTTGAGAAACTTGGCTTCACAATTTCCAAAACACATCCAAAATACTCAATCTCCAATACAAAGACCAACAAAATACACTCTTTTCCAAAATTAGCACTTGATAAATTTTCATGTAAATAATTCCAAGGCTCAAAAAGTATCAAATTGCAAGCGTTCAATCATGCGAACGCAACAAGTAAACAGTGTCAACACCCAAGTGCCAAATCAGCCTTCTCCATATGGTGTAAAATTTTGAAACTATCAAAGAATTTTAGAAGCTACAAAAACTTCATCACATCCAAGACAAATAACAAACACTTTTCTCAAAACATCAACTTCACCGGTTCAAAAAATTTCTTGGAATCCTTTAAAATAACTTAGGCAAATTGATAGAGTACTTTTGACAAGCTTGGTTTAGAGTTGAGAACTTTCATTTAAAGGGAAAAATTTGATGGATATCCCTCAAGTTTGCAATATTTGTATGGATGCCCTAGGTTTTCAAGAAATTGCTCAGATATCCTTGAACCATAATTTTCAAGCGTGTGTTATGTTGTGGATAATCACTTCCTTCTCCCTTTTATATGCATGTTGCTTCTATCTTATTCTATTACGCTCCCTCCTTCAACATTGATCATGAAAGAAGTAGTGCGCACAACAAATTCAATACTTGAAAATTATGATACAAGGATATTTGTACAATTTATAAAAATCCAGAGGCATCTATACAAACATTATGGGATAGTCACACCTTCTTTGCTACATTCTTGATCTTTGGAGAATGGGGTCAAGGCACCTTGTCCGGGCTAATTCTTTGAAGATTGAGAAGTTTTTCACTTCACCTTTGGAGGTGAAGAATGAAGTGGAAAAATCTCCACACATTAAATTTTTATCCATTTTTGTCTTGTTTTCATCCTACTTAGTTTTTGCTTACCCTTATTTTTTCATTCTTAGCAACAGTTTTTTTGTTCTTAGAAGTTACTCCTCATACCTACACTTTAGGTTTTCTTACTTTAATCATTCTCCATTCTCCATTCTCTATTCTCCATTCTCTATTCTCCATTTTTCACTAATCACAAAAGGGATGTCCCACCTTCTTTTATGGAGAAGTGCTCCCCTTTGCCCTATTTTCACTCCACCACATTTCATTATGGGTAGTCACGGCACTTTCTTCTGTGCTTGCGGAGAATGAGAATACAAGCGTGTTGCATTGCTAGTGGCTATCGGGCTTCAGTTTAGCTTAGCATGCTAAACTTCTCACTGGCCTATTCTTCTCATCCAAAGGTAAAAAATGGAGTGGAGAATGAGTTAGCATATGAACTTCTTACCATGGTCTATTTGTTATCCCCGCTCTTGAATCGCTTTTCATCCTAGCTCTTTTTGCTCCTCCAATCACTGACCGTGCTGCCTGTTTCCAAGTAAACCATTTTCCATTTTCCATTCTCCATTCTCCATCACAGACAAATGGAATGTCACAACATCTTCACTAAAAACGAGCTCCTATTGGCTCCTACTTTCATTCAGCCGATTCTCAATCTCCATTTTCTTTTTATTCTTTGAGAAGCCGTGACTACCCCTATTATTTAGTGAAGTTTTATTCTTGGAGAAGGTGTGACTGCCCCTATTGCAAATTTCAGAGGTGTCCATCAGATTTTTTCTTTTAAAACTATTTCTACTTTTTATTTATTTCTTTTTGCAAATGGCGTGTTTGTTTGCAGAGTCCCACGCCCTTTGAACAATTGGAAGGTCGGAAATTCAAATTGGTAATTGCCCTTGTGGGGTTTAGCACTGCCATCCTCATTTTTGTATGGAACTCCAGACGAGTTGTATTTAGAAGTGACCTTCCACCAAGGACGTCGACAGGACTTATGTTTCCCTTGTACAGTCATAATTACATTCAGTCTCCAAATGGGAGCCAAGATGAGACATGGCACCAGGGCAGCGGAGCAAATGGTAGGAGACGTAGGACATTGTCACATCCGTTATTTGAACTCAATTTTGAAAACAATCGTGGAAGGTGAGCCATGAGTCTAACTTTTTTGTCAAAATATTAAAGATCACCTATATAAGTGTACTTAGGGCTATATTATTGTTCATTATAAATGTTCATCTCTTAAAAAAGTTGCTATTTTTTAAAAATTCCATTGATTTCAAGTTCAAAATTGGTTCTTGCTCACAAATCTTGGCTCATTGCTCATGGGTTCACTATTTTACGCTCACAAAATAGCATCATCCGACTTTGACTTAACCCACTTTCACTATTATGTGCTTGGGTAACTCTAAAAACTTTGGAAATTGTCCAAACCCTGTGAGTAGGGAGATCCAAAAACTTTAGAAAGTCAAGCAAATGAAATGTCAAAAAAATTGGTTGAAATGTTAGTCATCCAATAAAAATTGGATTAAACTTTTGGGAAATATTAAATTACAATACAATACCCTAAAGAAAGTCTACATACTCCCCTTTTAAGGCATTCAAAGAAGTTTGCTCAATACAAAACATAATTGACATTTTATCCTCAGATTTTTTTGTATGTGATCCTCAAGCAATCTTAATCAAGCATACCAAACTCCAGATACTAAAAACCATATTCCTATTTTTGGTAAATTAATTTGTGTCAAAATCATGGTTTTACAAGAAAGTTGATTAAAAAACATTGGCAATGAATTTTTGAGATTTGATTGCATGGATATGTTGGAGACATCCAACCGCACATCTTTCTTCCAAGCAAACATTTCCAAACCAATTCCAAAAGAATTCTAAAAAGAATTGATTGTTAGGGTGGTCATAACCAAATTTAGTAAAATATATACTTCTTCATGAAAATTAGTTTTTTGGCAAAATAGACATACCATCACGTTTAAAGGTACAAACTTTATCACAATGTATGAGTCTTTTGCCAAAAACTAATTTTCATGAAGAAGTATGTATTTTACTAAATTTGGTTATGACCACCCTAACAATCAATTCTTTTTAGAATTCTTTTGGAATTGGTTTGGAAATGTTTGCTTGGAAGAAAGATGTGTGGTTGGATGTGTCCAACATATCCATGCAGTCAAATCTCAAAAATTCAATGCCAATGTTCTTAATCAACTTTCTTATTAAACCATGATTTTAACACAAAACAATTTGCCAACAATAGGATTTTGGTATTAAGTGACTAAAATTTGGTATGCTTCATCATGATTGCATGAGGATCACACACAAAAGATCTGAGGATAAAATGCCAATTATGTTTTGTATCAAGCAAACTTCTTTGAATGCCTTAAAAGGGGAGTATGTAGACTTTCTTTTGGGTATTGTATTGTAAACTAATTTATTAAAAAAACAACACTATAAAACCTACTTTACTTTTTCATGGGCTTATCAAAACAAGAAGATTTTTTGTCTAATTTTAGACCCAAAAAAGAAGATGTCAAATGTAATACAATTTTTTTCATATTTTTTGAAGCATTATTGAGTCATTGATGAATTTTTGATAGATTTGTAGTAGGCACCTATTTGTGACTTGTAGGTCTCTTAAAAGTTGTTTACGTGCATCTTGTAATGAGATGAGGTAAAACCAAATATGACTGGCTTTTGCAATACAATACACTTTTTCTTCTATTCATTCACTAGATAACATAGGTTCATTAAAAGACCACTTCATATCCATTATTTAGCTAATTATAGGGACGCTTTTGGAGAGAGGTTGCAATTTGAGCATATACCTAATACATGCACTATTTTAAGCATGAATGAATAAAATTGGTCATAAATGAAAATTGTATGATTTTTTTCAAAGAAACTCAAAACCCCCTTGGACATTGCTCAAACCTATTTTGCATGATGTTGAAAGTACCACTAAGTATGTTTATGGTGCCCTCTAACATGCAAGAGAAACAATGACAACTTTTGCACATTGGCATACGTTCATGAGGAAAAATGCAAGTGATTGTAAAAACTTTGAAGGTGTAATGAATCAATAGTGAAATTTGAAATTTGAGTGTTGAGGGATACTGTAAATGAAACTTGGATGAATCCAAAATTCATTTCATGCATTTTGAGAAAAGATGTTCATGACATCAAAATGTTATTGATAAAAAATGGGCAAATTGAAAGGAAACTTATTACAACTTGTTTCATTGCAAAGCCGCCTATTTCCATGGTATCAAAAATGTGTATTCATTTTTTGAAATGGTCACTAGCTCCACAAAATTGTCACCTATGTACTACTCATCAATTTGGATATTGCGCAGTTCAAGTTTTCATTCAAAATTAGAGGGTTAACATTTTGTTTGAGTCAGTAGTAGGTAAAACTTACTTCATTGAAACTTTTTTCCAAACTAAAGCAAGAGAAATGAAGTTAGAATGTAAGCCATTGTATGCAATTGGAACTAAAAAATAAAAAGTTGAGTCATTAAGTGACATAGTTTTTGAAGCTTTTAATGTGGAATATGCTTTTTCATTAAATAGCATCACTTATGCAAGGCAACTATTGCTTGCTCTAGATTAAGAGCTGAAAATAGTATTGGAGCTCAAAACAATTGAAATCATTGCCATTTGTTGGTTAATTTTCTAAAATCAACTCTAAGGCATTTGCGTGTAAGAACAATGGTCAAAGTTTTGAAAATTATATCTAATGCTCAAAAAAAAAAGAGTTGACAAAAATTACAATTTCAAAATTTGGTCAATCACGAATGGAAGGCAAACATGTTGCTTGTGGTTGTAGTCAAAGTTTGTGAAAGGAAAGTTATTTTAATACAAAAAAATGTAGTATTAAATAAACTAATCGGCCCTTTCAGAGGTAGTTGAAATCTCAACTAACTTGGCTGGATTCCTTTTCCATTCCACCTCTTTTAGGAAATACAAAATCTTCTAATTATAATCTCAAGACCTTTGCATGTAAATATATATATATATATATATATTTATTGTAACTTTATTATGATAAATGCTTGAGATGATGCTTAAGGGCATGTGTGTTTCTAAAGAGTAATAAGTTTTGATGACCTTTCCTTGTAATGTGAATTGACTCTAAAAAATGAACAAATGCCTTTGTGCACAATTTGCCAACCTCGGTGTGAGCATCACCTTACTAAAAATTCAATATTTCACCCTATTTATCCAAATTGCTAGTTTGACTCTTTAATCCATAAAGGTCAAGTTTGCTAAAATGAAATATTGTGCAGGTGGTAACTTACATTGAATTTTGACATCTTTGTTAATTTGTGCTCCTTTGTGAAATGCATCTCAGGGAAAGTATTTACATTGAGATGAAACTGGGGATCCAAGCAGAATTGCTTAATTTTGTTATTGACACCGGTAGTGATTCCACATGGGTGCACTGCAAACGTCCTGGCCTCAAATCAAATATTAAGAATTTGGTTTGTTTCTCTCTTATATCACTAGTAGCTATTACAATACTCACCTATATTGAAATTATAGCTTGTATGTAGGTATTGCTATTGTGGGCACAACTTTTGCTATTGCTATCTCAATTAACATTCTTTTTGTTAGTGACATCACATGTCATCCAAATGTTTTGCTATTATCACCACAACTTGCACTACAAGGGAGCAGTGTCAAGACATTCTCTATCAATTAGGTCACCTTGATTTGGACACTTTTCTATCAATTTAGACATGTTTTTGTCAAATTCTTGTAAATTTGGACAATTTAGTCAATTTGGACGTGTCATTGTGTATAGTCTTTCTTGTAGTGTTGCCAACCCGCCACAATGCACATTCTCAACTTGTGACATTGTATCAAAGTAAAAAGACCAAAGCAAGAGACCATACTTTGAGGGTGTATGGTCTATTTGTCTTCTTCGCTTTTGTATGACCATGCTTGCAACTTATAGTCAAAAATTTCTATCTTGTCATAATTGGGTGAATGCATGGTTGAGAGGCTCAAAAACGTGACAAACCATAAATAACTGCACACATTCAATTCTCAAATGCCCAAACGGTACATTGGAAATTGTCAAAAAAGAAATAAATAGTCCACTGCATAGATTCAAACTTTATTGTAACTACAACAATGTTGTTCAGTTTCTTTTTTGGCATTTTAGGGAGGTGTGAAGGACTTTTGAAAAAATGTGAGTGTGACATTTTTGCTGTCTACAAGTTTTTCAAGGACTTTTTAAAGATGATTTAGTTACCTAAAAGAATACAAAGGACTATGATTCTAGTGGGTTTTTGGGTAAAATTTCAAGAAAACATAATCTTGTTTTGTAACTGTGTAAAGAATGTTTGCAAAGGAATTTTTAAGGCCTTTTCAAACCTTCCATCTTACAAGTTCTTTTTCTCCTTTGTTTTTGTTTGTTTTTTCAATTTTTTTCTTTTGCAACTTGAGTATTTTTCTAAGTTCTAGGGTAGGCTTTTAGCATAAGGACTTTTTGAATAACTTTGATTGATTTAAGCCTAAGCCCTAGAACACATCTTGCAATGGGTAATTTAAAAAAGAACAGATTTAGAAACATGGAACTGTTGGATTGAGTTTATAAGTCCATTGTAGATATGAAGAGGCCACTTAGCCACCTTGACACTTGATGCATTTATAAGCTAACACTTGAGTCAAAATCATTAAACCCACTTAAGGGACTTTGAAAATAGAGACTTTTGTCAAAATTGAGCCACTCAACCATGCATCTATCCAATTGAGACATATTAGTAGTGTCAACCTTCATGAGAAAAGAACATTGAGGAAAAATATGGTGAAGAGAGTAGTGGACATGTGATGTTACTAGCAAAAACATCTGATTGGGGTAGCAATACAACAATACTTTCTATTTAGTATGAGAATTTATAATACTTGTGCAATGAGCAAAGAAATAAAATACAAACCTTTTAAAACATTTGATGGAGGTCACAAACAACTCTTTGCAAGGCTTCAAACACCTAGTGCAAATATTTTAAACAATTAATGTTTTTTAGCATTTACAACAATACTAGATTCTAGTTCTAAAAGCAAAGGTTTTTAATTTTTAGTTTTACTCTTGTGTTTATAAATATTGATTTCTTTTTTTTCTCACTATATGTTTGTATGTGAAGTAAAAAAGATTTGTGAATGTGTTAGCAACTGTGGCAATACTGGCTTTGCTTTTGCAAGGATGACAACATTTTAAAAGCATTGTGTACACTTTTATTGAAATATTAAAAGCGCTTTGTAAACATCATGTGCACTTTTGATCCTTACATGCCAAAGGGATGTTTTTCATCTCGTGCATGACAAAAATATCTGCAAAACAAGAAAAGGCCATTTTTCATATGATTTTTTTGGAAGAGATCATAAACTCATGGTTCATCATGGACGGCAAAAAAAAACCTCACCAAATGTACTCATGACTTTTGGGTAACCCAAATTGTGAAAAAATTCAAAGACATTGTGTTAGGTCTCATGGTGCCCTTCTTGCAATTTTTGTGAGGCCATCATGCAATGTTGACTATTACAAATTTTATAATGGGTGGGCACTTGCCATGTTGTTGTAGAGCACTATCAAGGAGCAAATATTATGACTGGTTGGGCATTCACAAATTAACCTCTAAAAGCCCAAGTGGCCCCTTGAGGGCCAAGTGGGATTTTGGCATGTTCCTACAGCTAAACTAATTTGTGTGATTTTTTGAAACTTTTATCAAACTAAATGGGAATTCAAATGCCTTTGTGGCCATCTAATTTTTTCTTCATTCCAACATTTAACAAAGAAGTTGAGCAAAAATTTATCAAAACTAGGGGAGGAGGGGCAGTTTGGGCAAGGTTTCTCTTTTGTAAGTGAGTTTTGACTCCAAAGAGGGTCAGCTCCTATCCGTGGGCACAAGGTGTGGACACTAGGACAAAGGGGTATGGAGTGGAAGGGGCTCTTTTTGGGAGATTCCTTACGTCCATTCCTTTTGCCTCTTGGAAAATTTTGTACTCTACATTTTTTAACAGTTTGTGTGTTTGTTTTTGATTTTTTTCCAAGTTGTAGTGGATTAGGATACCTTGGTTCTCAATGTTTGGATCCCTGTAATTCAAATTACTGAATTATACATAAATCCTCCAATTTTGCCTCATGTATTTGCAAAATTTACAACCTTCTGGCATTCAAAGACTTTTTGAAGTATGTTATACACCTCCAATTCATTTGAGGTCATTTTACCTTGAGTAATCAAGTCTCAACTTTGTGCAAAGCAATTCTTTTGCTATAAGAGTGGTCAAAGGCTTCTGAAATTTTTGGGCAAGAAGGAAAAAAATATATTTTTCTTCACTTTAGGTGTCAACATCTCACTCCTCTCCATCTAAAATGAGCTAATTTTTTTCCCACAAACACCTCTTGTAATCTAGGACAAGATCCTATGGTTAAAGTTCAAGAACAAACTTTTTTCCTTCTTTTCTACCCATTCCCCTAAAAGTGGTGGTTTTTAATGTGTCTTACAGAAGAAAGAACTTGGGCCTTTTAGGGTGAATGGAAATGATGTTAATTGTGATGATGCAGGGACCTCATGGATATTTTAAGCCAAGGAACATGGAACCAATAAAGTGTTATGGAAAAGACAAAACGTTATGCCGAAAGCACCAACACTATCCTCATGGATGGTATAGACCATGTGATACTCATCACAACTTAGAATGCTTAGCATGGATTGATTATGGAGACGGATCAAAATACAAGGGTACTTATTATTGGGAGAGCTTCACTTTACCAACCTCAGACAAAATGGAAGTTACAGGGCAAGGAGTACTTGGGTAATTGCCACACACACAAACTATGTATGTATTTCAATTTCTACACTACTAATAACACTTCAAAATTAGCCCTTAAACGTCTGAGCGCACCATAGCAAGCAATACAATACAATTTATATTTCTTGTATTTAGAATGCACCCATAGCATTACTACATTTGAGATCAACAAAGAAGCTAGAATATAGATCAATGCGGTTCTAGTGAGCTAGTCAAGATGCAAATTTAAAACTATTTGTAGGTAGCAAATGAATCATACGGCACCATACATACTATCCCCTGTGGTTGTTTGGTTGTCTAAGGGTTAAGTGTTTTGAGTCCCAAACCTATTTATGAAATACTCTTTTCTGCCCAAAAGCAAGGCTAAAACCTCCAACTTTTTCTAAATAAGTAATTGATGGGTCTAATTGGAGGATTGGATATTTTGCTGAGTTTGTTCAAATACATCCTGCATTTTTAGAACAAATTGGTATTGCACAAGTTATTTTTCTTAGTATGCAACATTGAAAAATGAGAGACCCCTTCACTAGTCTTTTGTTTTGGTGAATTTTGTCTAGTTAGTGTGAAGGTATGATATGTTGCTTGCCCTTGTCCTCCAAGTAAAGTTTTGATCACAAATTTTTGTTGTTTGTCAAGCAACAACATGGTGGCACCCTTCCTATAATGGAACATTTTTCACACTCTCTATTCAGTTGAGATACATGCTTGCTAAATCTTCTCAAAAGTTTGGCCACTTGACTCACGCTTTTTGAGGTAGTAATCAAATTTTGTAATCCATAGTATATTGAGTTAATCTAAATTACTACAAACTACTTCAGTAAGGAGCCTTCCAAACTATTCATATACTATTTGGATTAGTGCAAATTAGCACTATTAATGGGGGACGCAATAAATGAAAAATTGAAACAACTTGTGTAGTTGCAAGATCATAATGCTTGAAGTTTGAAAACAAGTTTGTTTGTTGCCACTTCCAAAGGTGAATTTTTATCTTTTAAATTTTTTTGTATATAAATTTATGTCTGTGACAACTTTGTGCCCTTTGAAAAACAAAAGAAAAAGGGTTAAAGAACACACAAAAGAGTTAGACAAATGAAATTTTTGTTTGTCTCAAAATGAAATGAAGCATAAGGAGATATAAAATAGGAAGGACCCGTAATTTGTATGTAACTCTCACCTGAAGTTAACCAAAGACCACACACATTTTTCTCAAAATCCACTAGCAACAACAATGGTGAACTTAGGTGTGCAATTCAATCAAATTTGGACGCAATTTGAATAACTTGACCGTACAAATGGAAAGAATGCCTTGCTTATTGTAAAGTAGGAAGAATTCAACTAGATCTACCTTTTGAGATGATACATTATAACGATTGAGTAAGTCATAAGTGAGAAATCTACAGTTTTCATGCTTGTGTAGTTTTTGATATTATTGCTTCATGTGAGCTTTGCTTGGGAAGAGCCTTACATTTTTAGAAAGCAAGCTTCCACACCTTTCCAATGAGACTAGTTTCACACAAAATGGATAAAAATAGCAATCACAAGGTGTAGCTAAGTGGACAAAAATGGTCAAGTATCTCACTTTAGTTGCCATCTAAAATTGATTCTATAGAAAATATCATAAATGCCATGAAGAATATGATTGGTGAAAACAATGAAGAATTGGCCTTACATGTAAGGTGAAATTTTTTAGAGATGAAATAACAATACCATTCCAATAGATCTTCAAATACTACAATCTAGTACCATAGAGAGAAACTATATGAGCATATTTCCTAGGAAATTTGAATTATTTTGGGATTTTGCAATTGAGATGCAAAATCCTTTTTGGATATTTGAGGTATTGCATTGTTGCTTTGATTCATGTTTGACCAAAAATGGATATTTATTTTGAGGCCGTGTTGTATAGACATCATTATTTGTCAGCTCACAACCCAATTCCATTGCTATTTTTTAGTTGGATGCAAGATTCTTGTGCACGCATGCGCTCTTCAAGACCAATTTCCAAATTGTTGAGCAATTTGCTTTATAGGCCAGAAACCACTCTCCTAAACCAAAATATGGTTCGGTGCTGTAAAGGGTTAAGTATTGTCGATCCCCACCACATTATATTAGGTAACATTTGTAAATTTTCTAGTTTTTTATTTGGAAATATGTGCATACCGAGCACCAAAAAACAACGATATATCTGTTTTTTTCTTGCTAATGCAATTTGTTGATGCAAAAAGTAATTCTTGCAGATCCATATTTTAGTAGTAAAAATAGAACAATCACAAAATTATAATTTGAATATGTGTGTCTTACCAAACTTGGTTTGAATTTTTTGATGAAGTGACAATTTTAGGTGCTAACTATGAGATTTGAAATAAAAAAACACATAATAAGAATCATCAATTTTGCAGTATTTATCAAAATTGCATTAAATAAACTTTAACTTGTAGAGCTCTATGATCATCAAATTTCTTCAAATTTCCTCAAATTTAATAAAAGCAATATTTCGGTACTAGAACTTGCTCAAAAAGTATTAAGAGCTCAAATTATGCCTCTCAGGGCTCGCGAGTTAATTTTAGAATTAAACAAAATTGTGACACATACAAATATAAGAATTTGCAGTATTCAAAGTAAATAAGACCAAAGAAAATATCATTTTTTCTTTGAAGTAATGAGAGTTATATACAGATATGAACAACATAATTATAGATTTTTATTCATCATGTTTATGAAGTTCTCAATTCAAATTATTAACTAACAATTAATTGAATCAATGTGTTGTGTTAAAACTAGATTGTCCAAAATGATAATAATATACACTGAATTTCACTATTCAATTTTGCAATACTTGAAATAAAATCATTCAGTTTTGAGATTTTGCAGCATGCCAAATATGTTTTTGCATTGGTATTTTATGCACAAACATATGCTATTTCTGAAAACATTTAGAAAGCTTGACTATTTTGTTGTATTTGCAATTTTGTGTACTTGTGGACCATAGATTTCATACAAATTATTCAGGCTTGTCATTTTTTTTGGTCTTTTCAATAGTACAAGGTCCAAATGTATGGTCATAAGCCCAAATTCCAAAAGCACCAAATTTAGCATTCAATCCCTAAGCGTCACAAATAGAACATCATGTTTGGAAGAGCATCCTAAACAAAATGGAATAACTTGGAGTGTAACCAACAACTAAAAAATCCATCATAGAAATTTGTGGGCAACTTTTTGACAAGTGCAAATCTATAAGTTGTGTAGAAATCCACCATACAGATATGAAGACTATAAGGTTTGACGACTAAGGTGTTCCCGGAATCTGGATCTAAAAAACCTTTGCTGTGACGCTTAGGGGTTGACCCCAAACCTTCTATGTAACAATAAATCATTGTCTACATATGCAATGTTAAACCTTTTGTAATTTGTTTCAAAGAACATTGGTTCCTAGCGTATTGAAAACGGGTTATTCAGCATCCAAGATGAATGGCATGTATGGAGAATTCCCTCAATGGAATCAATTATAAAGATGGACCTTGAATTTTAGGAAATATGCAAATAATCTAAAAGTTGCTTTTATAAAAAAATGATTTCAAAACAAGGATACTTGTTATATGATTCACAATTGAGCTTTATAACCAATGCTATGGTTTGAGTTAACTAATGAACTTCCTTTATGTTTGTTGGATTTTTAGGTGTATAACTGATGATACAGAAGGTAAGGTAACGGAATTTGCTTGTGATGGAGCCATTGGTTTGGGTGTTAGTAAGAGAACAATCACTAGTGATTGGAAAAAATCAAAGCTTATCACCAACAGAAGAATTGGAATTTGTTTAGGGCAAGCAAAGCCAAGACAACTATTATCGTCAAGGATTGATGTTGGTTATGTTACAATTGGTGTTAATTTACAAGAAAAGTTTGGTGTAAACCATTTTGGTTGGGCTGAGCTAACAAACACTAAAGGGTGAATTATTTTGAAACAATATTTTGGAATGATCTATCACTTGGTCCATTGATTTTGGTTTCTTTTGATTTAAATAACTATGTAATTCCCATCATCATGAAAACATGTTTTATTACAAATGGTTTATAACATACCACAAAAAAATTAGGAGCTATTGGCAATATTTTGAGGTCTTTAATTGAGTCCTTTGTGGATATTTTGGTATAATGATTTATTCAATGACAGCATCAATTTCATGTGTATCAATCTTAAATTTACTCAATGTTATCAATTACAATATGTTCAGTTCAAAACTTGATCAATTTCAACAACGGGTATCTAACTCAATAATTTGAGCATCATAATAAAAAAAATACAAAGGACTTGTTAGAAGTTGTATATTAGTCCATTTGATGTTGAACTTAGAAGCGAGAATTCATTCATGTGTTGTTGCAAACCTTTTTTTAAAGTAGAGAAACAATACACAATAATTATTTTTCATGATTTCAAAAAAGAGTAATTGTTTTGATATAGATTTTGTGAAAACTTGTCAAACAAAAAAGTAAGTATTATTCCTTGAGTGGCTCTTGTTAATTTATGTTTCACCCAAATTATAATGATGCTCGGATAAGGTCACCTTTGTAAGAGAAAAGTTGGGATAATGTCAAGATCTCCTTTCTATTTTTGTGTTCAGGTCTAGTTAAATGAAATATCTTTTTATCGTCAATACTTGAATATGGTCAACTTTGTTTTCTTCACTTAGAGCATTGACCTTGTCCTAGCACCACTAAATAATGCTACTTTTTTGTTGAAGAGTGCAGGAGGTTATGGTGTGCAGTGAATGCCATACTAAATTATATTATATTTGAAGGCAAAACTCACTACCCTCCTACAAGTGGTGTGCCTCTTACCCTTGATACCGGAGCCATGGTAACACGTTTGGGTTCTTGGTTCTATGCGGATTTCACAAGAAAAGTACATTCTTTCATTGTCTTTATCTTTTACATATTGAGATTCAAAGTCTATTGAAATGATAATAAATTTTATTTATTTAGGGAATTGATAAGGTCAAACCTTGGGTTTGATATATGCACATTCTTAGGGATATATTTTAGATTATCACCATCAAAAAGATGAATTTGAAAATTTTGAATTCAAATTTGGACTTAGAGACCTTGATTTAGTCTATAGCCATACAGGAGGTTACAATTGAACATCACCCAATGAAAAAGCTTTGCCAAAGGTGAAAACATTACATTTAAATTTTGTTTGTAAGAAAAGCTAAGCTTTTTCATTGGGTGTTATTCAATTGTAACCTCACTTATGATTCTGGACTAAAAATCAAGGTCTCTAAGTCCAAATCTAAATTCAAGATTTTCAGATGCAGCTTTTTGATGGTAAAAATCTAATATTTACCCCGTGAGGGGTGTGCATATATCAAACCTTGAGTGTGCCCTTATCAATTTCCTTTATTTATTATGAATTCAATATAAATAAAATAAAAATTTCTAAACCCTAAATCCTAAACCCTAAAATTACAAGTGCTTATATGTTACTTGTTGCACTTTGTCTTGTGATATATTCCAAATTGACATGTAAGTCAAACATTTGGAAGCAGCTTGATTCTCATGCAGAGGGGAAAGGATATATTGAAACCGAAAGTGACCTCGATTTCCAATATACAGATCGTAGACAATGTTGGATTGCCCCCAAGGTACATACATACACACAAATTGTGGTTGTTCTAGATGTGTAAGAGTTATTTTTTTAAAGAACTCAAACTATTTCTTAAGCTTCTAAAATGGTAATAAGTGGCAAAGAGAACCCTGCAATAGTAAGGTATCTTTCATTGCAAAATTGTGGGAATGATTTCTTAACTTTTAAGATTGTCAAACTTTTTTTATTTGCTAAGATTATAATTTGTCCTACCTATTGGTTTTGGGCAACTTTTTAGATTTTGATGAATAAGACCTAACAATTGTAAAAATCATATGATCTACTTTTTTGATGCTAGTTATTGTATCATACGTACCATTTAAGCAATTGTTAAAGTTTAGAAAACCACAAACTTGCAAAAGGCTCTATTAGATGCCTTCAAAATCATATTCCATTGGATGTTTTCTAAAAGATTTCTTGTTGTTATCCATTTACTGGTTGTCATTGCTATGTAAACTATAAATAAATAATGGTAAACAAGTAAAAACCAATCACATCTAAGCATGTTTAACCCTTAATCATTGGGCTTACATCAGTGGCCTACCTTGCCCTGTAGAGCTATAGTGCTTTGGCAGGTGCCTAGCTTGTACTATAGTTCCTAAAAGCTACAAAATTTAGCAATACATGTTGACCTCATAAAAATTGCAAAAAAGGCAGTATGAAAGTAAACACCTTGTTACAATTTTACAAATATGAATGTATTTGATGAGATTAATTTTGCCTTCCATGATGGACCATGTGTTTATGATCACATTTGAAAAAAAAATCAGATAAAAATTGAGTTTTTTCTTTTGTGTAGAATATTTTTTCAAAGCTAGCATATGATTTATCGTTTGCCTGTGCTTTTATGGGTTGATATGTATGCTGTATGAATAAGTTATAAACGCCTAGATTTTTATTGGTGAACATCCTAAAGTCTAGAGAAAGATTTTTCATTTAGATGGTGTATGGTTTAAAAGATTACATATTGACTATGAATACAATACCCGTACTACCTATACAATGTTTTTACAAAGTTTCCTTTGAAGTTTAATTGGAAATAAAAAGAGGCAAATTTTACATTGTTCTTGTCATTGGAGCATATAAAATGAGCCAAAGAATATCTATCTAGGTTTAATAAATATGTGTTGATATCACTAAAAGAATAATCAAAGAATTCAATAAATGTAGAAAGTTTCTCAACTATCCATTGTCACCAATTCATCAAAATTCAAATTTAACCTCTAAATGCCCAAAGGTGTTGTTCTTGTTTGTGGAAGGTAGTTTTGAAGTTTCTGAATTGTCCTTGCAAGATCATTACTACACATCAAATTAAAATGGTCACTAGAATATCTTCAACTTTAAGGCTTCTAGATGGCACTACCAAAAAAGTCCAAAATGGCCATGCGAATTTTAAGATATTTGTGACTGAATGTGGATGAGTATGGAATTTTTTTCTTTTATTGGAACTGTCCAAAACATCTAACGCAACAGGTAACTTTTGGATACAAAATTGGGAAACAACCACTTAGGATGCATTAGTGTTTACAGTTGTTACTTCAAAACTAATGGCCGTCCTTCCAATTCCATGACCACAGTTTCACAAATGAGCTTGCAACGCAACTGTCAAAGCGCATTTTCCTAATGCAAATGAATTTTTTAGCTTTAATTATTGATTATGAGTCATTAAGAAAAAAGAAAATTTGGCAATGGATGAATTCTAATTTTTATAACAAAGACATTCCAAGTGAAATTAGTCCAAAGGCACTTTTAGATTTTGTTAGATGACAAAATTTTAGGAAAAGGGCCCTTATTGCCCAAGGGAGTGCTCATGGGAAATCTTCACTTTTCTCTCAACTTGATGCCTATTTTTTCAATGAGGCAACTTGTCATAGGCTCTATGACACTGTTCATGACACAAAAGGTATACTTGCAATTTAGCTTCCAATTGAAAAAGAATTGGATGTTGAAGCTACTTTCAGCCCATAACTTCTCCAATAAAAAAAAAAACGGAAAATATTCAAATTTGCGCGTTGCACATAGTTTCAAAGTTTCTTAAACAAAATTGGACACCAAAATTTGGTGCCTTGGGCATTTAGGGGTTATTAGAAAGTGTGAACCATATATAAATGACATTTAAAAAAAAAGAACATCATAAAATGAAAATTGCCTTAACGGAAAGTTGCATGAGGTAGCCCTAAAACATAATTCAAAGTGCTAATTTGGATGATTATGTAAAAGATTTTGTATTAGTCTCAATATAAATGGAGGTTACAATAAGTAGTAGTGGTGGGTAGTAGAGTTCATACATATTTTATCCTTTTTTGAGCTCATTTAGACTCAACTTTATAGAGGTAACGCATGTTACTTAAGAGATACAACTCCACATACTCCTTAATAAATATAAGGTTTTATTTTCTAAAAATTTTGTTTTTTTGCTCTATTATCTTTTTCTATTGTTAATGCTTTATGAAAAATGAAGTAGCAAATTGATAATGCTTTGTAAAATATGTTTTTTTTTTGCTAAAGCTAGGTGTGCAAATAATTATCCAATGTGCATTTTGAAATAACTTGAAGCACATGAACTAGTTGAGATTTATATATTGTGTAGAGTTGATTTTTTGGGTTGAAATTTCTATGAACAACTAGTATAAACTTATGTAAAATGATTATGAAACATGTGTTTAAGTTGTAGTGACTTGCTTATCATTATTTTGATAGTCTTGTTTGAACAAGTCATGTATTGATAAAAAGAATTAACTTACAATTGTATGTGATTATTATTACAGGGCACAACAACATCACCAGTTGACGATTTTCCAAGTATCACATTTTGCTTCAAAGGAGACCCTGATATAATAAATCACAATCCAACTCAATGTCTAGTGGTTCAACCTAGAAATTATCTAGAATGGAAAGTAAGGGCTCATACTTTATGAAATGATAAATAAATATCCATCAAAGTATCTTTGAATCCACAATTTAAGTGTATAGTACTATGAATAACACTTAAAATATAGTCATAATAGAGAATCCTAAAGCAATCCTCAAGTATAAGGTATTCAAGTCTTAGTACTTGATGATGAACAATATAGAGAATTATTTTTACATTCTAATGATTGTGCTATATGGCACTTGTATCTTTACACTAATATGATTTTTTTTATTTCCTTTTTTTCTATTGATAAAATTTTAGATAATTTGGAATAAATTACTTTTATGAAAGTGAAAACTCAAAGAAATAATTGGAATAAATAGAGTTTGTTAGTCAATTTGTACATAAACAAATATCTATTGTTATTTGGCTCAGTGGTTTATTATTGTTTGTTTTTAGAACAATGCATAACAAGAAATATTCACTTTGATTAATACACTAAAAAAAGATAAGGATTTCAGGATTCCTAACATTTTAGCATGTTTACTATATTAACAGGAAGATGAACTATTGTTGTGCTCAAGCATTTTATTAACAAACTTTGAAATACATACACAAGGTTCTGGAGAAGATATGAAATTTAAAGTATTTGAAGAAGACTCTAATCTTGGAAGTGAGTATCTAATTAATTAGTGAATTCATTATCCACTTTGATATCACATATTACATGTTCAATCCATAACACATTAAATCAAAAAATGACTTTTACATTCTAGTGACATTTCTTTAAGAGAAACTAAGGGATTTACAAAAAGAGCTTGGTACTAATGTTAGAATCCAAAAAATCAAACTTTGAAGTCTTGGTCAATCTTTATACCCAAATATGCTGTTATGCAACTTCAAACCAGAAATCTAAATTTATTTGAATATGAGTTATTTTCTAGAAATTAGAAGGTCTTAATTTTAAAAATTTAGAGTAACGCTTAAATTGGTATTCCAAATATCTAATGTATCTTCTAAATCAAGTACTTTTAACAAGTACCATTGTTCTTCTTTTTTTAGGGTTATTCTTGGAATCAAAAATTAGTAAATCTTGATTTATTTTACTCTAACTTTAGCATACAATGATATTAGCGCATATTATTTTTTAAATCTCTTTGTTGTTCAAGAATAAGTTACATTGTTAAAATGAGTAACGTAGTGAAAATAACAAGTGAATCTTTGAACCACAAAGTCAATGATTCAATTCTAAACTTTATCAATGTTTGGCTAGAAGTTATCAAGTTTTAATTTTATCTATTTTTAGTTGTTTGTTAGTAAATAAAAATGTCTAGTATTGTATGCTTAGAAAACCTTCTAATTTTGTGCAAAAGGATAAAATTATACTCAAATTGTGTAAAATTTGTCCTAAAAGTGTGTGAGTTTTATTGTAATTTCTTTTAAAAGAATACATTTTAAAAAGTAAATGGTTTTCTTAAGTCTACGGTTACAAATAACCAATTTGTTTTGTGAGTTGGGTTTTCAGGGACTCAAATGAGAGATTATCTCATTGAAGTTGATCCAGATAATTACAGAGTTCGGTGGCAACCAGATAATTGTGATTTTTGATAATTGATAATTATACAAAATTAAACTCAAGCTTTCAAACATTTGTATTCTTGGAATGAAAGTGATTGGTAGTTTAATATGCTTGGTACAATATTGATTTTGCAGTTGGAATTTTTATGAGTCATAAATGCTTTATAAGAAATTACAAAAAGATGCTCAATCTAACTCACAAAGTCATATTGAACTATTAATGAACTATTCTTATCATTATGTATTATTATGTCCTTAAAAATTTGAAGATCTCTCCATGTTTTGTATGAATTATAAACTTTTTGTAAGCCAAAGCAATCATGCCTATTTTAGATAATCATATAAGGACTTTGGATAGTTTGTTTGTCACACTTGCTTTGTCATTAAGATTATTTCCAAATAAGCATATGATATGCATATGTCCCTCCAAGTATCACATGATTGAATGATTGAAAAATGTTGTATATTGAAAGTGCCTTCTTAAGAAGTATCAATCCTTGAAGAGTTTTTAGAAATTAACTACACTATTCATCCATGTGTATTAACCCCTAAAAGACACAACGTGCCGCTGTGAGCAATACAAGGTGTTTTGCTTGTATTTGAAGGCCTTCCCATGTTGTGCTTTGCCTTGGCTTTGGAGGACTTTGTACCAATGTTTCCCTTGACCATATGCAACGATTGCTAGGATTTGCAGATTGTTTTTCAATCTTCTAGCTTTGTTTATACATGGGCAAGTATACAATGAACGTATTTTTGCATCAAGCAGGGAATCCAGAGGAGGAATGGGTGTAATCAAGGGTCAACATGTGATTCCACTCCGTGCTGGCATCATCTATTTGATGAAATGGCGGGAGACGCGTCACACTATTGGCTGGGCGCAATTCAATTCAAGAGAGTGGCGCGGTTCAATGCAAGAGAGTGGCGCGGCCCCAAAGCTTATTGATAGTAGTGGATAGGTTGCGGTAGAGTAGATTTGGCAGTAACGCAGGAGTATAATTTAGGGTTTTTTTGTGCTTTTAGAGAGAGGCGTGGTAATGATTTCCAAAAGGGGTGGCCTACGTTGGGAGAGAGTGGTTAGTGTACGGTTCCGTGCATGCAAGTATTCAGCGACGTCAACGTTGCCAGTGTCTAATGTAGAGTCAACGTTGCCAGCGTGGAAGTTTGGGCAGCAAGTTCTGCACCCTTGGGTGATTGCAGCACAACTGAAGCTCAGGCATGCTTCATTTTGCGCCTCACCAACACTGTATGGATGCATGAGAGACGACTACCTCCTTGCACTTTATGATTTTTTAGAGTGTTGGACCCTCATTGGCATTGTTTCCTCTTCCAAAGGCATGTGCAATACATTTTGCAATGGAGTGAGTGCTTCAACATGGGTGACCCTTGAGGCTTTAGCGCAGAGGTCAATTCCTCCTTGCGGAATACATTCTTCTTGAATTGTGCGACCAATCACCATGGGGAGATTATGGGAGGAGGCTCAACTAGAAGGTTGCACTTGTTAAGCGCTCCTCTTGCTCAACTTGCAAACACCGCTCTGATGCAGTCTGTTCAAGGCAAGAGAACTGCAAAACCCGACTACCATACCCCCAAATGTCACCCACAAAGCTGCAATCTGCCCACCCAAAGGAGGAGCTCTAAAGGGTCATGTCCACAGCTTTCAAGCAACAAACAATCTGATGCAGTATAGATAGTCCATTATGGCCAAGCAGCCAAGAAGAATACTTCCTCCCTCCCTTAGCAAAAACAATAATTTGCAATTTTGGTTGATCCCAGCATCTCCTTAGTTGATATGAAAGTGCCCTTCTTATGCATGTCCACCATTTAGACATCGATTACTTGGGATGGTCTGAAGCACAAATTGACAAAGTCATTGACAAGGAGGTGAGTTGTCAAGGGCGTGGCGAGAGAAGAGTTGTGCAAAGCAACAGCGGTTGGAGGGGTGGTTGACTTTCAATAAAAATTGACAAGGGTGTTCTTCACGCAAGAGTTAGGGGGGGCTGCTGATTGGAGATCCTTGGAAGGGAGAAACATTGGAGCTCAATCACAATTGAGGTCCAGAGGATAAGGCAAGGGGCAAGAAGAAGTGGTAGCATGGGTCGAGGGCAATGCAAACCTCCTTTTGTCGCGCCTCCAAGGTGGAATTCTCCTAGAATAAAAGCTGCCAAGAGTGGCCCAATTTTGCTGCGGTTGTTGCAATCAATGCGCAGAGGGGTGAGGTAAGTAACTCCTTAACTCTTTTTTCCTCATCTTTTCCCAAGTCCAAGATTTGTTTTTTGAAAAGTATCGTATGGAGGAAGGAGGCTTTGCTAAGGATTTATCATCACAAAATAACAATGGCAAAAGGATGTAAAGTCTTCCTTTGTAAGCAACGCTAGGTTTTGGGTTTAGGAGGCCGTCTTCACAGCAAGCCCCATCCAATTCCAAACTCCCACATATTCACACTCTACCTCAAATCTAGGGTCTGATAGTAGCTATTCCTCATGGCCATTCCCAATTTCCTTGTGCGTCTTGTAGCTTCAGTTTAGGTTTGAATTTGGCCTCACTGAACAGATCTTTGCAAATTCAAACAATTTTGAGGATTCTAGAAGAGGTTCTGTAGTATTGTCTATACTTGGCAGTGAAAAATTTTGTTGCAGATTGCATTAGTTCAGCTTCTTGTTTCTGAATCAATTGGTCAATGCAAGCCAGTGCCTTTTCATGTTGATTACTTCTCTTGATCCCTTTGTTGTTTATTACATAGTGCTATTAGTAGAAGAAAACATGTAAAATAGCACTCTGTAAACAACTATAATTGTAGTTGTTTAGGACATAATCTATTGTATACCACTAAGTATCACTACAATACTTCAAGTTGAATTCTAGTCATTGTGAACCAATTGGATCGGACATGTCAGATAGTTATGGCAATGTCAATAGTATTCATTGGTCTTACATCTGCGTCACTAGAATTTTTTTGTGTACTGTAGCTCAAATTGCCTCAACTTGACCTACGGGCAAAAAACTTTGTGGAGGTGCCCAACATAAATATGCATTCCCTCCTAATATACAACTACAAACTATATGGTCCCCACTCATATACCATTGTAAAAGGGTCTTCCTTTGCCAAGTGCCAAATCCCTACTTGCTTCCACCATATTATTCTAGCCGGGGTTAAGAGTCAATTCACTTTGTACGGAATCAGAATACTTGTAAGAGAGTTGCAATGTAGTAGTTTTGCAATTGTAAGAGAGTTGCAATGTAGATGTTTTGTAGTTCCATAAGTAAATTTTGATAGAGGGTTTAGGGTTACATGGGTATCCTAGGGAAACTCATTTTTTAGAATCAAGTTTTGAGGTGACCTACCCCTACTAAATTAACCGTTTTGAGTCCAATTGCGGTGTTTTTTTTTCCTAATGATGTCCAAATTTTGAATTATTAAAGCGTTGACTTTTTGGATTTAGGGCTGACTTTTTGGATAAGGGTCTGAAATTTTGAGTTTGTGTTTTTATGTTCTATTTTTTTAAAAGGTGGGTGGTTTAGTATTAGTAGATGGGTGTACTTAGGATCCATGGTTGAACCCCCAAAGGACCAAGGAGCCCAATATGGCCAAAGGGGGTGCTTAGAGGTGTAGGGGTATACAAAAGAGGCATTTTTAGCTCAAATTTTGGGCTACCACTCAAGTCCAAATGGAGTTGCTAGTTTGAGAAAAATCTATGATCGGCTCATTGTTCCTTGAAGCGCCTCCTTTGCTCTAGACTCTCCATGGAATATAGAAGATATTCTATTTGTTTGACAATTAGAAGAAGAATGTCTTAAATTGGGCAAACCAAGGGAGTGGCTTAGAGAGCGGATGGGATGGGTAGGGTGGTGTCATGTCTTGTATTGTACAAGGGAGAAGTTTGGTGATGTGTCATTTTTTTAATCCTTGATTTGGGCAAACTTTAGGAGGATGTAAAGGATTTAGCCAGTGGAATCTAGCTACTTCGGGTGACCATATATTTTGGAATGTTAGGGTCAATTTGTGGAGTTTTCTTTTATTCCAACAAGTATAAGAAGACACAATCTCATGGGGTTAGGCATTAGGTAAATTTTGATTTTGGGAAAATATTACATGGGAGTCAAAAATCCATATTTTGAATTGTTGCCCAAATTGGAAAACATGAGATTCTGAACGGTGGGGATTTAGGGTGGTTTAGGAAGATTTGAAATCAAATTGGTTCAATATAATTGATTTATAGTTGGATATAGAACAACTGGTTACATGGGTTAACTCCTAAATGCCAAAACACCCTTTTTTGGCAACATAGCAATTTTGGGCAGCTCATTACCAATGGGTTTTATAGTTTTTTTTTCTTTGAAATTTTCACACATGATGTGATCAAGGAGTAGCTTTAATGTCTAACAAATTTCATAACTTTTGACTTTGTGGTTCAAAAGTTATTGCATGATATGTAATTTTCTTTGTTCGGTTTAGGGGAGCCAAAGAACTTGTTTAAAAATTACATTTTTTGAGTTTTTTTTGGGAAGTTGGTTCTTTAGATTTATATATACTTGGAGAGCTTTGAATCATTCCATTTTGGTGAATGGGATGAAAGTTATGAGGAGATTTTGTTTGCGGGCAATTATGGATTCTCTACTCTATAATAAACTTTGAAGTCCATTAATTTACTCAATTTTCAATATTTAGAAAAAAAACAAAACCAAAAGATTTTGATGCATGGTTTATCACAACATTATAACCATCAAGAATTTCAATTCTCATTTTAGTAATTAAATGCTTAGCATTTCAGTTATTTGAGCCATTCTCCACTTTTTTTTTTACTTATGATTGTCCTCCATGTGTTGTGCAATTCCATATGATAATTGAGAAATCTCCCACACAAACCTACATTGGTCTGCTACATGGAAAAAACAAACATCAGCTCTGTGTGCAATAATTATTTTCATGTAAGGTTGGACAAAGGGTTGTGAATTTTAGGGGGACAGCACAAAAATAAAAACCTTCTTTTCCACTTCAAATGTAAACATCTCCTTCATTTTTCATCTAGAATGATTTGATTTTTTTTTTCAGAAGTACATTTCCAGTCTAAGGCACAATCCTAAGATTGGATTTAGGAAATAGAACATTATTTCCTACCCTTCTACTCATTTCTCTCGAAGTGGCAGTTCGTAGTGACTTGGAGCTTCACGATTCAACGTCAAGTTTATAGTTTTCTAGTTTTAGTTTTTTTTTAGATACATTTTTTTTAGGTTGCAGGTTTAGGACTACTTAGGGTTGCAGGTTTGTAGAGATGATCACATAACTCTTAGGTGTATAGGTTGGGGGATTAGGGTTATAGGGGTCCATTATCCAATCAAGAAGTAAAGATGGTCACATAACTCTTAGAGGTATAGGTTGGGGATTTAGGGTTACAGGGTCCATTATCCAATCAGGATCTAATAGTACAAGAAAATCCTGTCGTAATTGACACGTCCAAATTGACTGAATGTGTCCAAAATGAAAAAAGTAATGTCAAACTGGACAATTTTTGTAGACGAATCCATGCTGATTTGGTCTTGTTCTATTTATTTCAAATGGGAATGGATGTATGCAAGTAAGGGTTTGAGATTTTAGAGGTTATATGGGGTTTAGGGGTTTAGGAGTGATATACACATACGAATAATTAGTCAAAGAGTTTAGGGTTTCATGGGTAGAGGGTTTAGGGTTTAGAAAATTGGAGGGGAGGGTTGTTTAGGATTAAATCATGGACTTGAATATGAATATCAGGGGATAAGATCACCAAATACAAGTGTAACGTATAATAGTAAAAAAGAGAGGTAATCCCATACAATATACTAAATGTACCAGAGTGTCACATGTAATTGACTACATATTGTCTGATAATGAAGACAATTCCACTACACGCGGAATATGTATCTCTGGGGCTACAATCTCTGGGCCTAGAATATCTGGATCTACACCCTTTGGAACTACAACCTCTAGAACTACATTCTTGGGAATGAACTGTACATGATCCCTCCAATTTGCTCTAAATAGTCTTGTAAAATAGCGCCTTGCACCAATATGGTCGACATACACTCCTTCCTTCTTCCATTATCCCCCTTGGTTTGCCTTCTTCAACATGAGTCCATCAACAATCTGATCGTGCACTCTGCTGTGGACGAACCATCAAGCATTGTTGAGGAATCAACAATGAGGTCACAAGTTTGTTTGTAATCTTGCTCGTATCCATCATACAAAAACTCTAGTGCATCTCTGAGAGCGCATTGATATGCCTATGCAAGCTTCAACGCCCATGCATCCGCTAGTTGGCGTGCCATGTTTTTGCGGCTCTATTCCATCTCTGAACGAGCAAATGTCAAGGCGCTTTGAATACGGACCATTGGCGCAAACTCGTTCATACCATGAACCAACCAGGCAAACTTTTAGTATCTTTGTTTGAAAGTCCTCATAAATTGGTTAACAGGAAGGATGGCTGTGTGAAAGGGACCTCCTAATGCATCCTCTATGCCATCTACGCGCAGGAGATTCAGTTGACAAGAAAGTTTACAACCGTCAACAACTTTCTTTGTGCAAACAGTAACCTCTACTCAAACACCTGACAGTCAAGCTTTGCGCCTATCCTTTGGCATAACCTCCCAAAGTTCCAACAAACTCCCTAGATGGCCTAATCTGGTACGTATAGTAATCATGATAGCTGGCAAATCATCTAGAGTCTGTTTCTACATCACAGACAAAACCTCATGGCATAGCTACGGATAAATCTTCACCTTTGCTATACGCTCATCTATAGTTGGCCTGAAGGCCACCAAATTGGATCTAATCAGGCCACACATGTCATGAACCAAACCATCCCTATACCATCAAGCAACGCTTTGAGCGTCACTAAAACTGTACAAATGGATGCCATCTGTAACGAACACTGCACTGTAGTCAAATATGTTCCTTCCAAGAGGAAAGAACCAACCCATCTTTGTATGACAACAATGGTAAGGTTTGAGCGAGGAGCAATTAATGTTGAGCGACAAGCAATGAGCGGTTCATATTTGAGCATTAAATTTTATATATTTTTGTGAAATAATGGATTCACGTGCAATAAATGTTGCAATTGTAATTTGAAATTTGATAATTGGTTCATAGAATTTGAAATTTGTTGTGCAATAACTAAGAAGTGAAGCACAAATGATTATAAACCGAAGGTTCAAAAAGCATAAGTGGACGCAAAATTAGTAAATTGGAATTTGCCTACGGATGAAAAGTGCTATGACCATAGGAGAGATAGATAAGATTCATCCACAAACAAAAAACATTCGTCCACTAACAAAAATCATTCATCCATGAACAAAAGTCATCCATCCACAATCTAAAGACATTCATCATTTCATTCACTTAAGAATTGTCTAATGGATGATAAACAAAGATGGTTTAGAGATAAATATAACCACAATCACTCAAACATTATGATGAATGGTAGGAGGAATTCAATTGTTAGGGGCTTAACATGTTGACCTCAAATAAAAATAGAGACATTTGATACGCCAATATGAATGAAAAACTAACGACCCTCCTCAGATTCCGAAATGGCAATGATTTGTCACCTTGATCAAATAGTATTAACAGTATCCTATTTATTCATGCTTTCCATAAAAAGGTTAATAATTCATGAATAATGATATCAGCAAGATCATAGGTCCAAATAAAGAATTGCAATATTTTATAAATGAGAAGTTCAAAACTAGGTACACATGAACCTCCTTGGAATCTGATAAGGGAAAAAGTGAGACAATAACAATTTCACTATTGAACCTAGCAAATCCACATCATACCTAAAAGGGCATTTGGGGGCTGACGCAAAATTTGAACTTGATTAGTCGGTTACTTACAGTGGTCCACTCAAGGAAGTGCACTCCCACTTTGGAGTAAAAGAAGGCTTATTCCAACAATATCATTCATACACAAATTCATTTGTGGAACCAAGACACTCTCTTTGGAAAAAAGAAGGTCAAACATTAGGTTTAGATCCAATTTGTATTTAAGCTGTATCCTACTTTTGGATGTCCACTAGTTTTAGATATAAGCCTCCTCGGAATCCAAGGAGGCTTACCCCACAATATTAATTGTACACAAATTCAATTGTGTAGCCAAGACACCCTCCTTTGAACCCTGAAGGTCAAGTGAAAGGTAGTATCCAATTTGTATATAAGCAATGATCTACTTTTGAGGGTCCACCATTGCTAATTATAACCCTCCTCAGAATCCAAGGAAGCTTATGCCTACAATAATAATCCAACACAAATTCAATTGTGTAACTTAGACACCCTCTTTGGAACCCATAAGGTCAAATGAGAGGTCATATCCAATTTGTATATAAGCAATGATCTACTTTTGAGGGTCCACCATTGCTAATTATAAGCCTCCCCAAAATCCAAGGAGGCTTATTCCAACAATACTAATCATACACAAATTCAATTCTGTAGCCCTAACACCCTCCTCAAAACCCAAAAGGTCAATTGAGTGGTAAAATCCAATTTGTATTTAAGCTGTGACCTAATTTAGGGTGTCCACTATTGCTAGATAAAAGCCTCCTTGGAATCCAAGGAAGCTTACTTGTATAATAACAATCCAACACAAATTCGATTGTGTAGCTTAGACACCCTCCTCGAAACCCAGAAGGTCAAATGAGAGGTCATATCCAATATGTGTATAAGCAGTGACCTACTTTCGGGGGTGCACTATTGCTAATTATAAGCCTCATTGGAATCCAAGGAGGCTTACTCCAACAATTCTGATTATACACAAAGTCATTTATGTACCCAAGAAACCCTCCTCGGACCCAAAAAGACCAAGTGGAAGGTTTGATGCAGTTTGTAAATAAGCAAGGATCAACCTTTAAAGGTCCACTATTGCTAATTATATAAAATCAAAGGGCTATCTTTGAAATTTGAGAAGGCCCATGTGAACACTTAAGGAGAAGCAACACACGTTCTAAAATATTGAGGAGGCTCAAGTGCATTACATAAACATCTAGGTGATATAATAGGATTATAGGGGGGGCAAGCTACGGCGCCCCCCTAAAATGTCAACTGAACGCCTTTAACTATAATGTTTGTTTATCTTCTATAGATCACTATTATTTAGAAGCATCTGCACCTCATCAAAACTAAGGCTAGCTGCATGAATGTACTTATCTTCATCATGATTGGCCTTACAAAGAAATCTAAATACATAGTAAAGATGTTCACAATTTATCCAACACTTCCTTCGACCAAGGGACGCTATCTTCATAGTGGTGAAGTCTTCACAAGTACATGATGGGAAATCCAAAATAGTGATGCAGTAAGTCTTTTGGGATGGGTAAATTCCTGACTGCAATCTCTACCATATTGGAGATATGGTATCACAACTACAGAATCTATTGTAGCTTTCAAATTACAATCATTGTTCCACTTGTTTTGATGCTCAACAGTTGGCACATTAGGGTTTTTTCTAATAGTACGTCCAAGCCGCTGAGTTGGGTAAGTACTTCCACCAACATGTTCAACATTTTCTTCAATTGGCTTTGAATTAAATAGAGTTGGGCCATCATAGTCAGCAAAATCCTCAAAAAGATTCATTTTTGACCCTTTTGCAAGTTCCGTTTGCAATTGAAACCTAGCTTCCTCCAAAGATGAGATTGCAAATAGACTGAGCTTAATCCCATATGCAACTGGCCATACTTTTGGTATTGCTGGCCAATCTAGAACCCAATTGACCTTACTTCTTCCTGCACACCTTTGGAGATCATCCGCGCAGCACCAAAAGTCAAAATTGACAATGGCCCTTGAACTATACTCTGTCATTTGCCCATAGTATGTAGGTGCTACAGTCTCAACTTTCTTTTGCTTGTTTATCTTAGCGCCACACTTTTTCTTCATCCCTACTTGCACTCTGTGGCATATCTTTGTTTCCTTCATACATCTTGCAATATGCCATAACTTTGGATTAGAATGTGATTTGTGTACTTTTGCTGCATGAGGAAGCAACTCGCTTCCTTCGCCAATCTCATATATAGCAACGAGAGTCGCTGTGGCCTCCAACCAGGCTTTAGTTGATATTGTTTATACTTTTGGAGCTAAAAAGTTGACTTTGTTGTGGCGATGCAAGTTGCCATTGGATCCTAGAGGAATGTCCAATTTTTGGTTGGTTGAACCAAACACCTCCTTGACTTCAAGATGAGGGATTTGTACTATGAATTGATCTACATTTGGAAGCTTAGCTATGGCTTCTGCAAACATAGTTGGATTTCTGCTATGTTGTGCTGTACAAAGACGGAGCTCATCTAATTTCGGACTAGTGCCGGAAGAAAATCCTTGTAGAAATGC
Organism: Ulota crispa; assembly: GCA_963920765.1. Taxonomy (NCBI): domain Eukaryota; kingdom Viridiplantae; phylum Streptophyta; class Bryopsida; order Orthotrichales; family Orthotrichaceae; genus Ulota; species Ulota crispa. Next base: position 120,097 of record OY987247.1, on the reverse strand, counting down.
CTAGTAGTTTGTTGATTGCTGCATAGAACGCACCATGTTGTCCGCTGTAGCAACGTACAAGCACTCTCCATGCTTGTCAAACATTTGTTGCCATTTGTTATGGACTATTTCAGCTAGGTTACACATGGGCATCTCAGCTAGCTCTTCCAAGTATAGCTTCTGCATCGATAGTGTGTGGATAGTTGGTTCAAGCAATAGCAAAAGGGAAGAACATCCATATGACATTCATCAAAAAATTTGGAGCAAAAGTGCAATCTATTTGACAATTGACAGCAACTTCAAAAGAGCAATACAAAATTGGATGGAATAAATGCATGAACAATCAATGGTAAAAAGCGTACTTACCAACTCCATGAAGCCTCCCCACTGCCGATAGCAAAAGTGCGCCCAACCAATCGTCCAACTCTTGAAGAGACTCCTATGATGCTGCTCCTGAAGATAGCCACCATGCCTTTATTCCCAAATAACAATCATCTGCTTGTAGCATAGTCTTGGCATCTTTCTATTGCTTCCATAATTATTTCTGGGCATGAAAAAACTCCGTGCGAATGAGTTTATTGGTATGCTGATTCAGTGACGTGGTCCAATGCAACAAGCACAAGCATTCTCGGTCAATCATTGGTTCTTGCTTATTTCCATTGCCATAAACCACTCGAACTGCGTGCCAATTGGCCATGGCATTGTCTGCCATAAAACCTTTGAAGTATATCTTCCTAATGCCATGGTGCACCATTACAAAGTTTATGGAAAGCCACATTTGTGTTTGCAATAGAGCATCTTTGCTCATCATATTGCAAACACAAATGGTCATGACACGGCAATATTCAGTGTCATAGACATGGGCAGCCATAGTTGTCCACCCTTTAACCCTCTTGATGTGGTCAAACATACACCACAAACTTTGCAAGTCTCCTCCGAGTTGCATTTGCCTAACTCAGTCAGCCCCGCTCCCTGGACCATCCTCTGACATTTTAAACAAGTACACCTTATCTTTCCCTTGACCTAGAAACATGCTATCTTGGATGAATGAATGTGTGCTCTCAAGCTTGAACGTGATAATGTTATCAATAGGCCCACCGCTAGTACTATTCTTGAACTTAGAAATTATGTTTCTAATGCTTGGGGAGCTAAGTTCTCAAAACCTGTCCATGACATCAACTAGTGCTTCACCTCTTAATGGTTCTCTGATTCTATGCTGCCCCTCCTCACAAAATAACACTGTCTCCAAAAACTCTTTACATGCACTAAGTGCAATTGCCGAGTTCTTGGCAGTTGGTGTCAAAGGGAGTTGATGCTCTATCAGGTTTGAGGTGAGCTCAATGGAATCTTGACAAATACCCTTACCAATTGGATGGGCATGTGTTCCCACATGAATACATGCCTTAGGTAAACCTGAAGAATTGAGAGTCCTATACATACGACAAGGGCAAGGCGATTTGCATTAACGAACAATTTTACAAATCTTGCAAACTAAATTGGATTTCTCTGGACACATGGCACAAACAGCAAAAACCGATGGCAAAGATCCGGTCCACTCAATTTTGTTTGGCTGCCCTCCAAGCAAGGCTCTTGGGCAATGGAAATTCAAGCAAACTAGGTGGCCAACGCAAAATGAGTAACGGAACTTCAGCCCAAAGTCATTGGCAATATTTGTGGTGTGGGTATGGGTCCAATTATGAGCATCATACTTCCTATCCATCCCTTCTAGTTGGTGACCCACGTGACTGCTAGAGTTTGATCTCAAAGATGGTGTAAAGGAAGCAGATGGCAATGAAATCGGAGGCAATTTGAACATAATATCGCCATTGAAAGATTGGGGGAGGTGACGTATTGATTCACACACAATTGTGTCTAAATCTAGAAGTTTTAGCTTGTTTCTAGCACGCGGACAGTTTTGCAAATCTTTAAGGCACTGTTGTATGGAAATGAACCCCTCAACTTTAGGATGGATTAGTGGTGGAAAAGAACTATTTGGAGTATTTTCCGTAGGAAAACATAGAGTGGAACTATTTTTGGGAATTGGAGATAGGAAACCACTTTTGCCATTGGTTATCACTAAGTCGTCATCCGATGACTCAGCCAGTGAAACATAAATGCGATCAGCTAGGGTAAACTAATTCATGAGCTTTGCACAACATTGGAAGGGTAGAAGTGGCTGAACCAGGTGTCCACTTCAAAGAGGTTATATCCTGCACAATCGCGGAATTGCCAAAGGCATGGTAGTTGCCTGGCCTAAGCTCCCACCCTTGTCCAATAGGAGTGTAAATCTGCAAGTGCAAGACAATAGGAATGACTTGAACCCCTTTTGCATCAAATAGTTCTTCTTCTACCCAAATTGTGTTCCTATCAAGGTAGAAGTGCAGGCCTAAAACACAAGCTAGAATCCAAGCAACGCCACTTGCAAAATAAGGAAACAAAATTGGAATAGCAGCGCCATTGCCTCAAACAGAGGCCATTGTCATACTCAGCAACAACCAAAAACAACAAAACAACAAATGATGAGAGATTATTGAGCCAAAACTTGAAGTTCTTGAATGGTAAGGTGGGGTGAGGATGACACTAACAACAACGCTGCAAGCATTAAAGATAGTATCTTCCAACTTCGAGCAGCAAAATCCAATATAGGGATTTAGTTCTGATTTCAAAATAGATCACTGGCAATACATAGGGGTACTAAACATAATCGGCACTTCAAATAGTACAATATGTAACATGGTAAATATTATCCCAAAGGTCTCCTTAGGTACATACAAGGGTTGGAATTTACCCATCCATAGTATACAGTGGGATTGGAAAAGATTTTGTTCACCCCATTGTAATAGTCAAAAGACTTAGCAATTTTCTTGAATGCAATTTGTATTTTTGTATCTTGTAACGCTAAGCTTTAATTCATACACAATCCAAATCAATTGTACCAAATTTGAGTTCTAGAAAATCAAAATCCTATTTTTGGTGAATTAAATTACATAAAACTCATGGTTTTACATGATAATTGATTAAAATACATTGTTGATGAGTTTTTGAGCTTTGATTGCATGGATATGTAGGAAACGTCCATGTGCACATCTTTTTTTCTAACAAAGATCTCCAAAATGTTTGTAGGGTCTTCCTAAAGAGAATTTAATGTTGAAGTGATCATAACCAACTTTTAGTAAAATAGATACTTCTCTATGGTGATTAGAATTTGCAAAATGACTCATCTAATGTGATTAAGTTTGTACCTTGGGCCATGATGATATGTTTACTTTGCCAAAAGATAATTAAACCCTAAAAAAAATCTTTATTTTTCTTAATTAGCTTTTGGCAAAGTAAACATATCATCATGGCCCAAGGTACAAACTTAATCACATTAGATGAGTCATTTTGCAAATTCTAATCACCATAGAGAAGTATCTATTTTACTAAAAGTTGGTTATGATCACTTCAACATTAAATTCTCTTTAGGAAGACCCTACAAACATTTTGGAGATCTTTGTTAGAAAAAAAGATGTGCACATGGACGTTTCCTACATATCCATGCAATCAAAGCTCAAAAACTCATCAACAATGTATTTTAATCAATTATCATGTAAAACCATGAGTTTTATGTAATTTAATTCACCAAAAATAGGATTTTGATTTTCTAGAACTCAAATTTGGTACAATTGATTTGGATTGTGTATGAATTAAAGCTTAGCGTTACAAGATACAAAAATACAAATTGCATTCAAGAATATGCTAAGTCTTTTGACTATTACAATGGGGTGAACAAAATCTTTTTCAAACCCATTGTACAATAATGTTGTAGTTGTTTTTAATGGAAGTAACTTGGTAAAAGAAATAGTTGCAAGTCACGTTATGTGAAATTGTTAAGGGCAGCCATGATTATTCCTTCCAGCTGTTTACCAACTAGATTGCCGCACCTTGCGCGTATTTATCATTGTCGGCTTGAAATCAATAAAATTTTCCTATAGAAATTAATCAATGTCTAGGAATTGCGCACTCCTATACAGAGGGCAAGCCAAAGAAATTAAATCATCTTTTGCTACAGAGAAGAGTTGTAGCAACTTGTGTTTGGTTGTGTGAAAGCTGGTCTGAAGCAGTGGTTTTTCATAAGTTTAGGAATGCAAGAGATACCACATAGAGCAAGATGGAAAGCCAGCTTTAAGTTTTGCACAAGGAAACAATTAGCACAACTTGCCATGTCTTGTCGTTCCCAAAGGGTGACTAGAGCCCAAACTAATAGTACAGTTCAGAAACTATCTTATAGGAAGTAGAGGATGAGAGGTCAATGATTTAGATTCAAGTGACGTGTTCATGCTGCTTGCCCAAAATTTGGATGTTGCAGGCTGACACGATGGCACAGCTAGTCAATCTGATGATACGGTATAGAATTGACTTACTCTTGCCTTGTTACCTTTGATATTTAGCTTATCACTGTGTGCTTTGATTTAGGTCATATTTTTGTGACGCCTTTGCAAAATCTTTGGAAGTTTATTGTGGCTTACATCTCATATACTAGCCAAATGATATTAGCTCGCTGGTTACTGTCTGAACAATTGCTATGGTAGTTGTCTTTAGCATCAGATGTCAATTTAGCACAACAACATGTTCAGTACTTACTTGAATAAAAGGTTTTTGCTTTAATATTCAAATCTAGAAGTAACAATGACATTAATCTTGACAAGCTCCACGGGAGAGAAGTATCCCATATCGTTGTTTAGCACCGTCAGGAATATTAATGTACTTGATGGCGCCAACTTCTAGAATATTGTGTTATTATGACCTAACAATACCTTTTCTGTACGCGCTTTAGTCGTGGATCTCGTGAACTTTTATTTCAAAATGAAGATGTTTACTGAGCTTCTATCCAACCTACAAATATTTTGGCGCCACTTGCTCATGTAGTGCTTGCGCTTGTAACCCTGCCGCTTAATTGGCTCCGTCACGCTCATCTTGTGCCTGCGCTTGCAACCCTGCTGCTTGATTGACTGCAGCATGCTCATCTTGTGCCTACGCTTGCAACACTCTTGCTGGTTCATCCATCACTTGCTCTTCTTGTGCTTGCGCTTACTGCCCTTCTGGTGGCTGGATTAGTGATTGTGCCTTCATCTTTGCTTCAAGAAGGCACGATTAGGTCATTAGATTTCTTGGTCTTGGATGCGATGGGTGGGACCTTCAAGTTCCTCTCCCCAAAATAGGGAGCTTCATTTCTAAGGTTCACTTTGTGTGTCTAGTTGACTTTAGGGTGTGCAATTTCCTTGCATCCTTGAATACTGATGTTCATTTTAAAGACGCTTGATTTGAACCCTCAAATTCTCAAGATTTAAGGAACAAGCTTTAGCATTATCATCCTACAATGCTGAAGATTGGGCTTTTTTGTGTTTGCGCTTAAATCATTGAGTTGCAGTTGCTTTTGTGTTACTGATCAACAATAAGAGCTATATTGGATTGGGTTACATTGACTTTATTCTAATCTGTTTTTGGATCTAGGTTGCTGAAAATGGCAGGAGAGGCAAGTTCAGTAGGTGGGCCTTGTCAGGGAAGTAGCAGTGAAGATTCACACCCTCCTGGGTTGCGGTTGGCGAGTCTAAGGTCTATCAACAAAGACGTTGTGAATCTCAACGAAGACAATGTGCCGGAGGTAAATCAACAAAGCTTGATGGAGTGTGCCAAAAGACTGGGCGGCGACGGAGAGAGAGGCATTCAAGATCCAACTGCTATGCAAGCTGTGGTGACATCTGCCCTGATAAGTTTCTAAATCCTACAAACTTGATTTACTTAAAATGTTCACAAACTTGTAGAACATTTTGCTGAATCTGCTCAAGCATATAGTGCAATAGTACTATGTTTCTTGCAACAAACTGTAAGGGCTTCCATGGTATGAGCATTTAATTGGCATTAACGGAATCAAAATTAATCAAAGTACTTTCTAGATTAGGGTTCACCATTTGCAGAGAACAGCGTTAAGCATCTACAATCAATCATTCAAGCTATTACGTAATTGTCATCTATCTAAATTATTTAGTAAAAAGCGGACAAAAAAAGCAATTCACTTTAGTTGCTATGCATGTAACATTTGTAATATTCTTCCATGTTTGCAGGGTCCAAGTGAGGACAAGAACATGGAGAGTGCAAAGTTAACGCAATACAAAGTATTTGACAAGTTTCGACTGGACTCTTTGCTTGACTACAATAGCGTACTCAAGTCAATTCAATTTAAGCCTGCAAATTCAACGAAGTTTGCCATTCCACTAAGTAGGATGCTATCCTTGCCTTTAGTGAGGCCAATGCTTGAGAAGGACGTCACTGCTCTAGAAAGCGCTTTTGCGCATGGCTACAGCAAAGGAAGTAGGGTGATGTTTTTGTCATCCTATAATGATCAGGGCTAGACTCAGTTAGTGACAGATGACATAGTGAAATCGTGGAATTCACTTTGGGTCATTGAAAATGAGAGGTTTGAGCTTCAGCTCTTGAGCCATCTCCATAGAAAGTGTCTCAACGGTTTGATGTTCTACGTTTGGGACGGCAATCATCGGTTAGCAGCATGGACCAGTTCCATCCAGAAATTGAAGAGCATGGAACGCGCATGGCACTACTGGCCTGAGTGCATTGTTATAGACACTAGGGGCTACGCCGCATTAGCAATGCATGTAATGAACGATGTGAATCGGTAAGTATTCCATATCCCCCAACTAGAGTCAAATGGATTGTATTGAGTGTGTTTCAAGGTACTTTTGAAATGTGCAATTAGCTTCAAGTGTTATGTATATGTTTGGGCAAATTGTTTTGGAAAGACAAAATCTCATCAACTAGTAGCTGCTTGGTTAGTTACATTAAGCAACGCATACTACACTTGTGAAGTTACCATTGATCTTGTTAAGTGGTTTTTCTTTTTCAGCTCTACTAAATATGGGCACATCTAAACCAACCTCATCCATTGCATTTATAAAGTAAACACTTACGGGTTGCTCAAACTTGAGGATTTCAAGGAGCTCCTCACCGCTAAAGAGTACTGTATGTGTCAAAACCAAAAGTTAAAGCCAGTCTAGTGGCATCCCTTGACTGCTGAAGTCTTTATTTGCTTCTTACATAGAATAAGCCGTGTTCAGCTTTGGTGCATTGTATGGAGTGCAGTTTTTCAATGTTAGAATGAGTTCATGCTAACTTTTGATGGTGGTTGTTGCAGCAAGAGGTCACCGCAGCTGCCAACGAGGCCGCGGTTTCATACCAAATGAGTGAAACTAGAGGATCAAACAGCAATTGGTGTTCACAATGCCATGGCACTTGCAACGGCAGGCAAAGTTAAGTACATCAAGACTGACTTTGATAAGATTATCGGCGTGGCAAATCCAAAGCATGGAGCAAGGTGGTTGGAGGAGGTATGGTATTCCTAGTCCAACGGCTTTAGTTTACTTAACATTCTGTCTCTTGGTTTCATCTAATTAATGCAAACCCGTTTTATAAAACATGCTTCTGATGTCTTGGCCGCAACTCAAAACTAGGTTACACCCAAAAGGTAACTAGTAGAATATAAATTGGATCTAGGACCACATATCACATAAATGTTTTGACTAGTTTATTGCTTGGGTCATTTGACACACTATATTAGACTAGAAAAGGGCTGGTCATAGAATGTTTCAAGTAACGTGTGAGGCCCAGAATCACTTATAATCATGCAACATTACCTTCTTAGATTTGGAAGTGAAACCTAATGGTGAGTTCAATTTTGTTATGCAAATATGAAGTTTACACATCCATTCTATCAAATGAATATGTAGTTGAGTAGTTTACTATTTCATCAAACCTGTCAATTTATAACCAAAACTCAAGATGGTAAACAATTTTTGTAATTCAGTGATTCACACTTTCAAAAAGTGGACATGTATACTCAGCTGGGAACCAAGTATGCAATTAGTGACCCTTTGTAGAATCAATAATATCCTAATAATACCTTGGACTTGTTTCACATTACAAACAATTGGTGACCAGTACTCCATTAATATTGACAAAAATATATAGAACCCCGATCACCCAAATTTATTTATGATCCTATATCAACCTTCATGATCATAGATTGGAATGTCAGGGCAGGATGTAGGTCCATAATTGAATCCAAATTTTGAGTTTCGCTTAACAAATTGTATTCCAAAATTGTCCTAAAAATGTATTTTGGAAGCTTAGTGCAAGATTTTGGTCTGGTAATTAAATTATTCTTTGAGTTTAACTAGTGAAAACATATTCCAAACTAACCTTTGAGAGCCAAGTTTGGAACTTGAGAGCAAGTTGAGGATCTAGTAATGAATCATTTGTCCAAATTTTAGATGTCAAATCAAATTCCAATTTTGCCATCGGGACACTAGGTTGGAACCAGGGAGCACGTTGAAGGATCAGTTTCTAATTCGTTGTCCTAGTTTTAGCTCACAAAACAGATTCAAATGTTGCCTTCTTGACCCTAGGTCAAAACCTGAGATCATGTTCAAGCACTAGTTTTGAAATTGTGTCTTAATTTCAGTTGATAAAACAGATTTGAACTTTGCCTTCTCGACATTAGGTTGGAACCTAAGAGCAAGTTGAGGGTCCTGTAAACAATTTGTTATCTAAATTTTAGTTCATAAATTAGATTCCAAATTTGCCTTTAATACACTAGGTTGGAACCTAGGAGCATGTTTAATGACTAGTTTCAAATTTGTGTCTTAGTTTCAATTGATAAAATAGATTTGAACATTGCTTTTTGGATATTAGGTCAGGACCTGAGAGCATGATGATGGACCAAGTTCCATTTTGTTGTCCTAGTTTCAGTTGATTAATCAGATTCCCAATTGACCTTCAAGACCCTAGGTTGGAACCTAAGAGCAGGTTGAAGGCCAGGTAATCAATATGTTGGTTGTCTTTAACTTGATTTTACAGATTCCAGACTGGCCCTTCTTTCACTAGCTCGGAACTTGAGAGGCAAGTATAGGCCCAGTACCAATTTTGCTATTTATGCAAAACTTAACCAGTTTTAAGTATTTTTAGGCACCTTGTCTTTGATACGGTGATATGTAAGCCTAGAAGGAAGAATACCGTTTAAAACAGATCAATTATCTAGTTTATAATCATTTGGAGTGCAAGAATGACGTTTGAGGCGTCACATTTTGATAAAAATGAAATGCAAACTGTTGGTTGGATGCCCTGATTGAAACCTAGAGTTTTCTTGAACTGACTGTTTTGATTCTTCAAACGCATTGTTCTTCCAAATTTCGAGCTGGATTTGTATAAAAAACGCTTTTGATGGTTTGGCTTAGCCTTTACTAAAGTACAGTGATTCTGTCAGTAGGTCTTCAAAGTTGTCATAACAGAAGGTAAATTGTTCCTTCCAAAGCCTTATTGGAACCTAGAGGCTGAAGTTCTAAGTCATTTTAGTTTTAAAGGCAGCCTCCTCGGATTCCGAGGAGGCTGCCAGCCTACCCATGCCTTGACATTGTTTTTATTCTACTACATGTGACTAGAATTGAGTTGAGACCTTGCATACACATGTTGGAACCTGAAATGATAAAATCAGCTCAAGTGTGATTCTGTAGATGCTCATTTCAACCATATCACAACTTATGTAATGACACAAAACTCCTAGAAAACTCAGAAGGTTCCACTGATTAACATGAGATGTCAACTTTGTAGCTTTAGGAATTTAAAACAAATTGTGTTTTAATATCTTGCTACCTTGCTCGGAACCTAGACCGATCCTTGGTTTTCTATGTTGTTTCTATATTGAAGGATGCCAAACATAGCACAGCCCAACAGTTGTAATAAGTAGCCTCCTTGGATTCCAAGGAAGCTGTTGCTAGAGGCATTCAACTGATTTTAATTAATTTAGGAGTGTGTTTGGCTTGCTAGTGCTTACGCGGCCTAGTACTCCTACTTCAAGATTGCTAGGGTTGCTACCTCAACTCTTTAGATATAGGTCATGTTGAATACTAATGGACAGAATTATGTATTGAATTTCTCATTTACCATTTCATTATTTTTGCAAATAAGGAAACACTCGGAAATCTATGAGAAACCAGACATGACGCTTGAAAAGTTTCAGATAATACTCAGAGCTTGTACGCTCGGTGGTTACAAAGCTAGGTGGTTATCCATTTGGAACTCTCCTTTACTTAGCTGCATAGCCCTAAAATTCCTGCATCCTATAGATACAAAGGATAAGATCAAGCAGTGGCTACACAAGGTGGTATTTTGGGTTGAGGTGCGATTTTTATATACAAACTTGTTCATTTCTTGTACTGCCTCTGTTTTTTTGAAAAAAGTACATGATTAATTCTTATCAATTCATTTGTTCCCACGATTTGGTTTAGTCTAATGATAGTTGTTGCTCATTATGATTTCTGGATTTATATGCAGCACACTTTCTTTCAACTAATATCTTTCTCTAAATTTTGATATTGGTCTAGAATAGGAATGGTGTACTTGTATATGCTCTCTGTGAACATTAAGTATGGTGTATAGCTTGAAGAGCATTCCAGTGTATTGGTGAACTCAACATTGATCATTGAGGGGATTGCCATTAATTAGGCAGCGGACGACTCTTTGTGTACAAACCTTTTTTGGGAAGAACGCAACCTACGACCGCACCAAAGACTTCTTGACATAAGATGGCACAGAGATGGCTATGCAGCAAATTATTTACAGGTAACATCAATATTATTTTGCAAGTCTTGCTATTCTAATTTCTTAAAAGAGATTGTGCCCATTATATTGCTTATTTCATCCTTTCAATTCTATCATTGTTGAACCAAGTAATACCTTATTGGACTTCAAGTACTTTCATTGGGAACTAGTCCTTAAAAAAAGCATCATCAGACGTGATGAGCCAAAAATGTTTGAAGCGTGGACAGACAAGTCTTTGGACACGTGTATTTTTACAGATTCCCAATTTTGAACCTACAATCAAACAAAGATCCTGGCATGTCCCTGGTACTTGGAATGTCAGAAGAATTATGTTGCTCCAATTGAAGAAGAGGAAAAGAAGGTTGCTTACCTAGAATATGCAGCTGCCTCTGACGAGGAAGGGGTGCAGGAGGTGCAAAAGGCACTAGATGTACAAAACATTCAAGAAGTACAAGGCGAGCAGGTTCAGACTACTACAGGGACAAGTCAGCCAAAGAAGAAGGTGGTAAGAAAGAAGACTCCAATTCATCAAAGACAAACAAGCGCGCAGCAAGCCGCAGCCGCTGCGAAGGCTGCTTTGTCACCTGTTGCGAGTGCTTCCAATGAATTTGCATCTGAGGAGGAGGTCCCAATCCAAGCTTCAGAGCAGATGTCCAAGTTTGTACCTTCATAGTGGGAGGCTGTAGCGTCCCTTGCAGCATAGACTCTAGGATTCACGCCAACTGCATTAATCATGGAGTACTCAATCCAAGAGGCCATTGATTACCATGCCAAGACTAAGAGGCAGCCTGATGAGTAGCTACAGATGCTAGACTTTGCTAAGAAGGTAAGGTAGATTTGATTATATTGACCCTAAACCTTACTCCTTCACTCTCTCAAAATAACACCATTGCCCTAAAAAATTCTAACTAGATGAACTCCTTTTGTTTCAGGTTGGGAAGGGACGACCACAAAGCCTAGAAGGAATGCACAGTAGGGATGCTTGCTTAGACCTTATCATTGGCAATGTACCAAACGGCCTCAGCGTGCCAGATGTATCTAACCCGCCTTTGTCAGTCCCATATTGGAACATTCAGTATCCACTCTTTGGTGAGCATGTGTTTGATTTTGCGAACGGGACATTGCACGATGATAGGGTAGTGCTGTTGTTTGTACTAGAAGATCCTACAATCAAGAAGAGTATCAAGAAATAGGCCAAAGAATACAGCTACAAATGCTTGAAGGAGTTATGGGGTGTAAATGATCTTTTTCTCACTTCATACAGCGTCAACGACCAAACAGTTAATATTTTAGGAATTTATCTTGAGGTTCTTCAAATTGTGGCTCTTTCTAATTTACTTACTGACGTCCAACCCTAAATTGCATAATAAGTGCTTTTGGATCTGTGTTTCCATTCAAGTGATGCTCAACAAAGTGACCATAGAATCAAAGTTCTCCATCGACAACAACAAAGAGGCCATCGGCCTTGACACCAATGTTTTTGGCAAGTATTTGTAAGCCCTAATTGCATTTTTGAAAGCCCATATATGAGTTCATGAAAACTTCAAGCATGAATAACCTTTGTACGTTTCATGTAACTACCGATCCAATCAATCTTCAAAAGATTGCTATGAGCTTGAAGTCTAATTCCATATTATAACTTGTATAATTATGCAGGTGAAGGACTTGAGCAAAACTTTCTACATGCTGGTAATCAGCTAATGAGAGGTGATGTGCCATGGCGTGGGGCTCAAGAGAAAGATACACTATTCTTGCAACTTCTAATTATGAGCTTTTCAAGGCCCAATGATGTTGTGTTTGACTACAACGCGTCTACAAGTAGTTCTGATAAAATTCATTCCATGTAATCAAATCAATCTCCTTCCCAACAACTAACTGTGAGTATTCTGTTTCAAGTTGTACTACCTAAGGTCTTCCTCCTTATATCTATACTTCAGCCCTGCCTTCTCATGAATCAAGCACCGCATTGAATGGATCTTAAGGATTTCATAAATGTGCTTATAATGAATAGAACCTAGACCCTTTTGCTCTTTATGTTAATGTGCCAAATTACCGCATGTTCTAACAAAGATCTAGAGTTCCATACCTCTTTGACTGATTTTATTTGATTACCAAGTGGCAGCATTCACGCTTGTCAACGCAGTGGTCAACACATCATTGCTCTTGATTCCGACTCAGAGATTTTTGAAGGTGTCTTGAAACATCTGATACTAAGGTTGTTGGTTGGTAGTTCAAGGAAGATGAAGTGCAAAAAGATTGTGTCGTCAAGCAAAGAGGAGTCCAACAGTCCTATTAAGAATGCTCCCAAGAGTCAATGTGGTATGTAAGTGCATTGAGTTTAAGATTAATCAATTTGTAAAATGCTAGTAAATTGCTAGCAAATTTATAGCATCTTAGTTTTTTTAACACTTTACAATCTTTTTTGCAGGCTTCTAGATTTGGTTAGCAACTCACCAGAAACTTGGATAATTCCAAGTTATAATGCCCCTCCTGCTACAACCCCCAAGCGAGACCCATTTAGAGTGCCTGAGATTGGACCTAGGTACATGGTAGGTGTTCTATAGTATATTGAGCTAGAGGCAATTGAAGGTAGCCCAGAGGCAAATCCGGACCCGGAGTTATCTACTTCCAGCTATGGAAGGTCATGCTAGATAGGGAACCACTATATTTCAGCCCATGTGCTTCCCGGTCTTATTGATTTCTTTTGGTATATTATCAAAGTTTCCTATTTTGTGTTTAAGTTGATAATGTTTGTTTACCCATTACTCTCTTTCCATTTCTCTTTTTCTATATAAACGACAAGTACAAATGTTTGTTAGGAAGCATGCAAGAGCTTTCAATTAACTACTATCATATATATTATCCTTGATTATTACAATTTAATCTGTGCTTCAAGTTGAACTTTCTTATTCAAAGCACCAATCTTTCTGAATTGAAATTGAATGATTAAGGCTGGAAACCTATAGGTTAGCATTTCCTACTTAAGAGAACTATAGACCCTTAAAATCATAATACAAATATCCAAATCCCATATAATTAGATATAAATGAACACCTCCAGGTCAAATATAAGCCTCCTCGGATCCCGAGGAGGTTCTGCGGTGCTTTACAAATTTGTTGTAACTCATATTGGTGCCTCCAGGTTCCGAGAAGGCCCTTGGCATGCCAGAACTGATTGTGTAAGTTAATCAATCTTTCTATGTTTCCTTAAGGATCTAGTGTACTAGACCTTAGTTGTTATAATTGTGTTTATTCTAGATGCATGTTTATGTTTCCCACACATTTGCTCTCACTTGTACAACAGCAAATCATGTTTAAGGCTATTTTCATTTGGAGCCTATGTCTTCATCAGGCCTCCTCAGATTCTGAGGTGGCTAGTTGGCTATTCACGCTTTCATTGGACTCCCCTCTGTATCCCTTCAAGTTCCGCATAGGGTCCACCAACAGCCTAAGTAATTGTGCAAATGATGAAACCCTGTCAAATGAGCCTAGCCTTATAGTTGTGAAAACATTAGTGCATCAACGCCTAGTTTTCTATCCAAAATTGCTCAATATATTCAAGGGTGAAGTAAATGAATTTGAGTACAATCATTAAATGACTATAAATTGGGTGGTCTCAGTCATAATTTGTTGTGTATTTGCTTGTTTGCCAAATGTGATGATTTAAAATTGTTGAAGTGTTTTAGGATAATTAGGTGATTATTATTCAATTTTGTTGTTCCTAAAAATTTCTTAAAGTATACATGCTATGGCTCTTTAAAACACATGATTTAATGTGCAATCTCTTGTTTGCTAAATGCTCTAACTTGACACTAGAAGTGTTCTAAGATCACAAGAAGTTTATTATTCAATTCTGTTGTTTCTAAAAATTTCTTAAGGTAGACATGCTTTGGCTCCTTAAACCACATGATTTAATGTGCAATCTTTTGTTTGCAAAATTCCCTAAACCTAAGACTTTAGAAGTTTTCCAAGATCACAAGATATTTATTATTCATCTTTTTTGCGCCTAAACATTACTAAGAGAATATTTTCTTTGGCTTACATGCCTATTAGAAACTAGCAATGTGGCTTATCCTATAACCGTTGACAACAAAGTTTGAACATTGCCAACCTTATCTATTGCATTTTTGAAAAGTGCTACTTAAAGTATTTGAACTAGACCTCCATTCAAAGTTCCCACTTAACATAATTCTTTACAGTAGATTTGTTTTCCTTGTATAAGTTTGTGCCTTTGCGACCTTGTTCCTAATCATGTCTTTTACTAAAAGTGTAATGTTCTATCATTCTCCTTTAACACCTCACCCTTTAAAATCACATTACCACTACACTGTATTTCTCCCTTTTATTTTCATTCATCCATATTAACTTTCATTCATCCATACTAACTTTCATTCATCCATATTAACTTTCATTCATCCATACTAACTTTCATTCATCCATATTGATTCTTCATATGTTTGATGCACTGGATGATTTTTGAAGTTCAACCTCAACAATATAACCATTTCAATAATGTTTAGAACTACTTGTGATAGTTATTAAAGTACTATAATGTCATTTCTAATTTGCAATTTGTATCGTAAACATTGCCCACCGTTCACCGCTCATTGCTCAACGCTCAATGCTCATTGCTCCTCGCTCAGATTTTAGCATTCTTGCTCCTACTTTCATTCAATTGATTTTCAATCTCCATTCTCTAAGAAGATGTGACTACCCCTATTGTTCATTGAAGTTTCATTCTTGGAGAAGGTGTGATTGCCCCTATTGCAAACTTCAAAGGTGTCTATCAGGTTTTTTCTTTTAAAATTATCATTTTTTTACTTTTTATTCATTTACTTCTTTTCATTTCTTTTTGCTAATGGCGTGTTTGTTTGCAAAGTTCCACACCCATTGAACAATTGGAAGGCTGGAAATTCATATTGGTAATTGCCCTTATAGGTTTCAGCACTGCCATCTTCATTTTTGTATGGAACTCCAAACAAGTTGTGAAAAGTATATTTTCAACTATAAATTACTGGCCCCATTTGGAACAACATGTAAAATTAGTTTTGAAAGTTATAGATTGTGTCATAATACAAGTGACCTTCTATAGCTGGTTACCACCAACCATTGTATTTGGCCAAGTTCTTTGTCCATACAAACTTCTTGAAATACTTGTTTTGTTCTTATATCATGCTAGGCCAAATTTTCCTTTTAACTTTTTTGCTAATTAGGAATTAACTTCATTCTCAAACGACTAATTTTGGGCAAACTAATAAAGTATAAAATACAATAATGAATTAAAGAATAAAAAAACCTAGTTTTGCTTTATACTAGATGCTCACAATGCACACTCTTAACTTTTTTCAATCTCTATCTATCTAAACATGGTTTTATCTCTCAAACAATTGTTGCAACAAACAAATGAAGTTAGGTAACGACAAAAATGTTGCAATATCCATCTGTAGATACCCATCTCTAAATACCTATCTATATACACCCATATCTAAATACCTATCTATATACACCCATTTCTATATATCCATCTCTAGATACTCATCAGTGCATACCTATTCCTAAATAGCCATCCCTCACTAGTAGAAACCCCCATTTTTTTCAACATTCAACCTTGGTCATCCATGTTTTTCCATACATTTTTCGGCCCAAAACCAATCTAAGAAAACCCTCCAAAATTTGGGACATCCAATTTGCAAACGTGTGTCAAACGTGCAAATGTCAAAAAAAACCAAAAATATGTTTTCTTAGACATTCATGTTTATATAAACATTAGAATAGATGTTAAGGTGAACGTAACCGACACTCTGACACTAGGAGTCGGTTTTATTGAGGGTAACTTTGTGAAAGTTACTCTAGAAATTTGGTGTTCAAAAGCTACCCAATGTGAAAAAAATTAGCGGTATAAACAACAATGTCCAAGTAAATGTTTTTTTAGACGTCAACATAAATGGTTTTGCCACAAGGCAAGAACAAACTCTTTTAACTAGGGTAACTTGGGCAAAGTTTATTAGGATTATTAGGTAAAAATTGAGCTTATTATAAAAATACTATGTTCAAAATATGTGACATCTTCTCAGACATTTTGCTCGACATCAAAGTTCATGTCTTTGCCAAGGTGGCAAGAATGGGATATTTTCAATGTAGGTAAATTTTTAACATTTATTCTATAGGATGGGGTGAAAAAAATGCCCTCTAGTAAAAACTTGGGTTCAATAATTTCAGACGTCTACTGCCATGTTAGCCTAGACATCCACATGAACAAACTTGTCTGGGTGGCAATAATGGGGCAGTTTCATCACAAGTAACTATTTGGAGGTTACTTCGTAGGCTTGGGTGAAAAAATATTATCTTTCCATAAAAAATTAGGTCGGTGTACGGGACATCTATTTATGTGTCTACTTGGACGTCCTTAAGAACATCCGGGCCAGGGTGGCAATAAAAGGATTTTTAGCAGTGGGTAACTTCTTCAAAGTTACTTTCTAGGATGAGGTGAAATATTTGCTCATTCCAAAAAAGTGCTTGAGAATTTTTTGAGACGTCTGCTTACATGTTCATTTACACATCCAAATAAACACTCGTCTCAAGGTGGCATTTATGGGACTTTTTAACACTGGGTAACTTCTTAACAGTTACTTAATAGGTCAAGGTGAAAAACTTGCTCCTAGGGAAAACATTCATCTCAACATCTCCAAACATCCATTCATATGTTTACATAAATGTCAAAATGAACATTCATGACATGGTGAAAATTACGGGGCAGTTTCACCACATGTACCTATTTAACAGTTACTTCCCATGTTAAGAGTAAACAACTTCCCTACTTTAAAGGGCTTCTCCTGAAAACACTCTGCTGTCTATTACAACATTTGGTAATACATATAAACAAACGAGTCTCTCAAATTCAATTAGGAAAATGGACTTTTGAATTTATTCTACATATTGATTATTTTGAACTAATAGCATACTTTGTGTTGGAATAATGAAATATTGCTAGCATTACAAATAGTTTTTTAGACATAAAAATATTGCTCCTAGATATTACAATTTTTTTTAATTACTAATAGAGTCTAGTTATTTAATAATTTGTATTATAGGATGATTCCAAGAAACACCAGTCCTATTTGGTGTCCCCTTCACCTCCTACAGGTGCTTTTTGGCTTGTAACTTTTGCGCAACAAGTTCTTTTGACCTAAAATTTTAGAATAAGGTACATGTCATAGTTATAGACCTTCAATAAATTTTTCAATTTTTTAAAAATCATTTTACTATTTTTAAACAACCCCCAAATAGGTGTCTACCTTGGCCATTTTGGAGGTTTTTAGTACTATTTTGGGTCCAAAAAAGCAAATCTCATGCCACAAATTAGGGAAGTTGTTCATCATAGAGCATTACAAGAATATATAAAAGGAATTCATAAAATTCTAAATTCCATGCCATGCACACTAGCTCAAAGTGGACATCCTATCTCCTTGCCTAAGGGATAGGCAAAAACATTAATCAAAAAGTGGTTTACATGAGGCAATGGGTTAGTAGTAGCTCACAAATGACCATTTATTGTTTTATTTTTTTGAATTTTTCTACTATTTTCTAAAAAGCAAAAAACAAATTGTCTTTTTGGGTGTAATTTCTATCCCTCTATTTTTGTGTATAACTTTTAGAATAAATTTTAGCTAGGTCTGAATTTTCACAAGCATGCTATTTTAAATGCTTTACAAATTTTCCATATTTTATTTTATTTAAAAAAATAGATTCCAAAAGCTCAGTAGTACTACTAGTACTACAAGTACTACTAGTACTACAAGTACTACTAGTACTACAAGTACTACTAGTACTACAAGTACTAAGGGTGTTTGAGACAAAATAGTGAAGTGTTTCTTGGAATCACCCTATAAGTAGTAAAACAAAACTTGAAATTAAAAAACTTTAAAAAATTAATTTTTTTTATTATAACAAAAAGTTTATCAACAATTAGTTTTCTTCAAATATACATACAAGTACTTAAAATAATAAACCAATAGCCATTATTTGTATTAGAATAGCAATCATGAATACACCAAACCATCCAATGTAAGGTGGCTTCTAAATAAATATTAAAAAATAAAATTTATAAAAAGTAAAATTAATGAAAAGTTTGATGGAAGAAATCCTTCATATCTAATTTTGATTTTCTCCCATTTTTTTGCACAACTTGTTGTAGTCAGTAAAAAAACTAATTCAATATTTTCTCAATTCTCATAATTTAACTTACAATAAGAAATTTTGATGGAAAATAAATTGAATTTAGTTATTACACCAAATAATGCAATTCTTGTGGAAAATTAGACATTTTAACATAACATTCACAAATTTTCAAATTTTCTATTTTGACATGGATCTCATAAAAATAAAAAATAAAAAATTTGAGCTATAACATACATCAATTTTGTTGCAAAAACCTCTAAAGTAGTGAATTCTTAACAAATAAAATTATGGATGTTTTCATAAATGTTGATATGGGGTTTAGTAAAATGACATGTAAGATGTCCTTACATTATGATAAAGCCATAAGTGCACTATACAAATGTCCCAAACAACATGGATTATAATATCCACGTGACCAAATGCCACGCTCATGGCAATGCCATTTATACGTTCTCATCTTGGTTCTCATGCACACCTTTGCATATCCATTTGACAAGTATATGTTCTGCACACCATCTGCATGTCCGTTTGCTATGCTTCAAAAAAATTCCAAATAGACAATTGCATGAACACTCCTATCTTTTAAGATAACAATGGATTTGTATAGACACATAATAGGTAGATGCTTTGCAAAGCATCTGCATAGCTGCATGACATACTATTAGCAACTTCAATTCAAACATTTTTCTTCATACAACCCTATCACGGATTAAAACAAGTTTGCATAACCATCTAAGATGTGAAAGTTTCAAAGAGCAATTTACAAAACATATTGTCCTCTATATTTGCAAGCGTTGTAAACAATGTTGAAGTGAACAACTTCTACAACATGATGGACGTTGTAAATAATGTAATTGATGTTTATCAATTGAAGAGCATACTTGTGTTATTTTATGAATTGTATGGGCATCATTGTGTGCACCTTGAATTCTAACTGTTTGAAGAATGATGATTTCAAATATTTTTGAATAAGACAAAGGCATACATCTATTCTATTCTCACACTAAAATATTGTCATAAACATAGTCTTTTTTATAGAATTGAGTTGAACTTTAATTAATTTTTGAAGAGTCAATTTTATATTAACCAATTGGTCAAACATCATTTTCAAGTTCTATGATTCTTTGATTTACATAGTAGTATATGCTTCATGTTTTGTATTCCTACTTTTTTTTGGCATATTATGTATCATGTGTTACTTTAAATAATTATTATGTAAAATTATAATTCTTTGATGCGTTAGTCAAATGTCAAAACAAGTTGCCATGTATAACAAAATAAGCTTGATTGCGTTTTAAATTTGTATTAAGGCTAAAACAGAAATAAGAAATAGTTTTAATTACTCTCAAATAGGGTAATATTTTTCACACATTTCATTCCTTCAAATACAACAAATTTAAGCCAATATTCAATATGATAATTGATCAGCCTTATCTTCATTGTATAGTTTTAAAAAGCAAGTTATGATATACAAAAAATTTCAAAGAATGCAAATATTTTTTGGTTTACATCTCACAAAAACTTGATTTTAAACATGTCGTGAAAAAATATCATATCCCATTTAATACATATTGTAGTGGTTTGGAAGTTTTGCTAAAAACGCACATTATACTAATGACAAACCAAAACTCATTTGATCCCTAGATGCCTAAGAGGGTAAGGGCAAAACATAAATATGTTATAAAATGATATTTTTGTTACTTCAAAAAAAATTGTTTCAAAGGAGATAACAAGAATCATGGTGTTTAGTAATTATCCATATGGTCAAACATTCAAAAAAGGTTTTGGACTTTTATTTTATGAATTTAAAAGCATTATCCATTTAATATTCATCAACATTACAAATTTTATTCATAGAATTTAAAATTTGGTATGATTGGTTAACACAAACATTCTATTCTATAATTCAAATAGGAAGTCTTTTCAAATGAGAAAATATCATCAATTTTTTGAAATAGTATATTTTATAAAGCTAGCAAATGTTGAAATGTTTGTCTGTGAAAAAATCTCCTTTGTGGAGTTTAACTTGAATTGATGTGATTAAACTTGGATTGGAAAATAGACTTGCTTTTTTATTTGAAAATACTCTTTTTTTTCTTTTTTTTTTGTGTCTTGCGCAACTTGCAAAATAGGGTGGCGACCAAAAAATGGCCAATTGAACGCTTGGGGATTAAGAGAGTTCTTCAAAACATAAACATATAAAATCTTTTGGTACAAAGTCTGGCATATGGAACATGTAATTGTAATAGTCTGTTGGACAAGCACTAGAAGAAAAACAAGGATAAACGACTCCACAAATCACAACGACTAGGTCACCAAAACTGCCTTGCAACTACATAAACAACTACACAACAACTGCACGACTAGATTGTGGTTGTGCAAATGTTGTGGAGTTGTTGTGCACTTGCAAGGCAGTTCTGGTGACCTAGTCATTTATCCTTGTTTTTCTTCTAGTGAAGATCAATTACAAAAACATGAATATCTTGGTATATGAAATTAAATTTGACTAAAATTATTTAGCTAGATTTTGGAGGTTAAATCATTAGCATTATATAAGTATTTAGTCCAATTTTTAGAAAGACTTTTTTTACAAATATAGAATTAAAGAAATGGAATGTAGCAGCCAAAATTTAGTTTTTAGAATAATAACTAAATTTAGGATAGATTATACAAAAGGAATGACAAAATCTAATAATCTTGTTTATTGAAACCAAAATCACAATATAATTTCATTTCACTAGAAGAAAACATGTCCTAAACAAGTAGTTCACAATTTTTGCAAATGTCCTAAACAATTGTAAGTGAGATAGTATATAGTTGTTTAGGACATTTGCAATTGTTGTGAATGAGTTGTTTAAGACAAATTCTTACTTATCTCTAAATTTGGTTTATATACTTGACTCAATGTGGAGTTGAATACAAATTGATGGAAGTTTAAGAATGCTATATATTTTTGGTTTTCTATAGTTTGTTCTATAATTCTTCTTTATTACTTCTTTTATTTTTATTTTAAAGAGTTTGACTAAAAAAAAGAGAAGAGGTAGAAACTTCTATCTCTTTGTCTAATTTTACCCCCTAAAGGACTGATTGTCCATTTGGGGGACAAATGGGATTTTGGGCATGTACCTATGGCTAAATTATTTTGTGGGATTTTTTGAAACTTTTATGGAAGATGGAGAATTCCAAAATTTGTGGGCACATCTATTTTTTTTTTCATTTTGACATTTTTTGAAGAAGTACAGAAATGAATTTCTGATTTTTTTTGGAGATGGGGCAATCCAAGCAACCCAATTTTTTTTTTAAATTTACATTTCTTTAAAGTAAAAATCTGAAATTGATTCTTTGAGTTTACATATACATGGGAAGCCTTGAATCACTCATTTCCAATAAATGAGATGAAAGTTATGGGGACTTTTGGTTAACTGGTAGATATGGCTCCATACCTACTAGTTAACCAAAAGTCCCCATAACTTTCATCTCATTTATTGGAAATGAGTGATTCAAAGCTTCCCATGTATATGTAAACTCAAAGAATCAATTTCAGACTTTTATTTTAAAGAAATGTAAATTAAAAAAAAAAAAATGGGATGCCCGAACTGCCCCATCTCCAAAAAAAATCAGAAATTCATTTTTGTACTTCTTCAAAAAATGTCAAAATGAAAAGAAACAAAAATAGATGTGCACACAGATCTTTGAATTCCCCATCTTCCATAAAAGTTTCAAAAAATCCCACAAAGTAATTTAGCCATAGGTACATGCCCAAAATCCCATTTGTCCCCCAAATGGACAGTCAATCCTTTAGGGGTTAACTTGTAAACATTTCTTCATAAATTCTTCACAAAAAAGAGTTATCACATCATCTTTTGTCTAATTCTCAATCAACCTTTTTTTGTAATTTCTATTAAAGGGAAACTTAGCATGTGACAAAATATTGAAAGTATCAAAAAATAAGAGAATTATTTAAAGAGTCAACAACATTTTAATGAAGTGTTTTTTGATTATAGTATGATACAAAAATATGATTTGTGCCACAATGTTTCATAGTATAGTTTACCCTTACAATGATGTTTTGAAAATTTTAAAAGTTAGTTTGTATTTAACATGAGTCTTCTTCATAATTAAAGAAAATCACAAGATTTTCCAATTTTTGCACCAAAATCTAGAATTTTATGATTTATATAAGACATCTTCAAAAAAGAGCAATAAAACATTCAATCCAAAATTAATTGCAAAATGAGCCCAAATATGTTGAAAGATTTTGAAATTTCACCACATGGTTATTGGCTTTAATGTTTTTGAGGGTCAAATAGAAATTCTTTAAATCAAATTTTAGAAAAATAACCTTGATTTTAATCCTTAAATGTCTAAAAGACTCTTCACAAGTAATATAATACAAGGTGTTTTTATGGTATTTGGAATGGATCCACACCTATACTACATTTGATATTAACAAAGAAGTTGGAATACAGATCAAATGAATGTCATTCTTGTTAAACATGATCTCAAATTTAAACTTCTTGTTAGTAGCAAATGTCAAGTTTACGACAATCTAAGGTAGAAATACCATAAACGGTTACTAACCTCTACTTACTAACCTTTACTTAGAGAAGTAGACTATCCTGAAACCAATAATAGTACAATAGCTAGATCTGAAAAAGATCCTAACATTCTAAAAAGATGCTATTTCCTTGCATTTGATTGGTTCAAACTTGTTTCAAAACAAGGTTCTAGAGGTAATCATTTAAGGTACACTTATGAAACGAGAATCGATCCAAACCCTAAATCCACATTTATATTGCGTAAAATACTCATTCTTGAAATATATATATATATATATATATATATATATATATATATATATATATATATATATATATATGTTTTGCACTCTTCCTTATCCTTGTTTCTCCATAGATTGAGCTGAATTTCTCAAGAAATTCACCATATCTTGAGACTAAAGTGGCTTATTTTAACCGTTTATGCTATTTCTACCTTATCCACTACATCCATGGGACAGTTTAAGGGTTAAAGTCCCTTGTGATTAGGTACTTTGTTGTAACTCTAGGCTTACGGTAGCAATCAAGATTAGGGTTTTAAATTTGCTTTGCATTTGCTGTGGCTATGGCGGTAGCTGCCTTCTGGGCTTCGGAGTCTAGTTGTAATGGCTAGGTCACAAGTCGCACAGAGCGGAGCAAAGCGAGGTGTCGCGAGGGGAGCCAGGTTGCCGAGCAAAAGCCAGTCGCCGAGCGGGGAGTAGCGGTCAGGGCGGGGAGCAGAGCCAAGTTGGGGAGCAAGATGCTCCCTCCACCTGCTCACTCCACCTCGTCCCAAGTTCAAGTTGTAATGGGGTTACAATTTCTGGAGGTTCGATCTTCCGCATTTTCACAACATGGAAAACTTTGTAACCGTGTTTGCAGTCCTTCAAGTTGTTGATGTTTGTACATGAAAGTTGCTGTAGAAGGTATTCAACGGGCTATAGTCAAGTGTTGGGATTTCTAGGTGAACATGTGTGGAACTTGTGGCTATACCTGACATGGTCCGTCATAGCCCACCATTGAAGGCAGCCCTCCAATGTGCTTTCTTTGTGAACCCTCTGCTTCACAAGACTTGAGCTGGTAAGCACCTAACTCTTGCTCTCCCCACGTTGGTTTTGGGATATTTTTAGACATGCAGGATGTTGATGTTGGTAGTGTGTGTCAACATTTGTAAACTTGCATTTTGCACTGTAAGTTTATATTTCATTACTGGTTACTCTACAGGGTGCAACATATGAATTGCACTTTTGAAGGTTTGTTGCCAAGTTGAGTACAACTGCAATTTTTCTATCTTTGTTGTTGTAGCTCCCATTCACAAATCAATTTTGAAATATCATTTTCTTGTGGACTTAGCTTTGACATGATTTTTGTTATAAAATAGGGCATCTATAACATAGCAATCTAAGTCTTGGGCATATGGTTCTATAGCTTTTATCTAGAATGGGTCAATCTCAATGAGTATGTATATTAGGGTTTGTGAGTTTTAAGTTGGCTTAATTTTAGCATATGCAACAGTTGAAATTACTTGTTTTAAATTTAGTGGAAGAGTAATGAAACATTCTTTATTTTTGTAAGGCGGTTCTAGATACATGCATTTTCAAAATACATGTTACTTTTTTTGAATTTTTTTTTGGTTATGTTGTGAAATTCTTGCATACTCTTCACAAATTGTGTCAATTATTTTATTTTACTACATGAAAATAGTTGTTGATTCAAGTGTATTCAGTGTTCTATTGATTGAAGTTTTTTGTTCCTTGTACTTGTTGTGACTATTGTTGTGTTGATTTTATTGGAATTTTCACCTTTTGTTTGTTATTAGTCATTGATGGAAAGTTATTTATGGAGTTGGTGAAATTTGATATCATATAAGACATTCCCTTATTGTATTGAATGTCAATGAGAATGTTTCATTGGACATTCCATAAAAGTATATCATGTTTATATATATTTTTTATCTAAACTTTCTCCTTGACACCAAGTAATCCTAATCAAACATTGCAAACTGTGTAAGGTACAAAGGCGGTGGCCGTAAAGAAATGAGCACATGATTTTTGGAATTAGGTGAGTGACAAGACTTGATGCATGACGTGTGCAAATGCTATGAGCAACATTTACGTGTTCATTTATGCGTTAGTTCTAACATGGTTGTCATTGTGGATGTCATGTGTAGCATGTGAGGCGTATGTATTCCATTAGAGTAGATGTTGCCTTAAACGTCTTTATCATCCTTGGACACCTCATTAGTCTTATATTCTTTTTGCTAAGGCGTCTTCCGTGTAAAAGGAGTGGTAATAGGATGTCTTGGTAGACATGTAATATTTTTTAGTACACGTCTTGTGGAACACTATTACATGCTCAATACAATAGTAGGGATGTTTATAGAGTTGTTTAGATGAATAGCCTATGTGAAATAAAATGCCATGCAAGATTCTTATGTGATTTTTCATGCGTTCAAAGTTACACTTTTGAGAACAAGAGGATGTATTTGAAACCAATGCTGCAATGTCATGAATGTTAAAATGAACATTTTTGCTAATGATTTTTGCGTTTCCTTTGAAGTGAAAGTAGACGTTATTCTTTCTATATACAATAACAAGAAATGCTCGCACAAACAAATAAAGGTTAGAGTGCTGAAAGACAACAAAGTAGATATTTTGCAAACATGGGATGATGCCGTGAATGTCAAATAAAACATCCACATGAGCAATTTTTGTATAGAAATTGATTTATGATTGTTGTCGACTATGATGTTTTGTAGATGTTTGTATGCTTTACTTGTGTGCTTTATTGTATGTGCTCTAAGACATCACAACAAACATTCTTCAAGATTGTAGCAATCCCATGGACATTGGATGAAACATTTATGAAAGCAGTTAACCCATTTCTGTAGATGTTTTTTGAAACATATGTTTTTGAACAAAATGTCAATAAAATTGTCCTGATGAATTACTATGTGTTGTAATGGACTTGTCAAAAAACACAAGATATGTTTTTCATGTTCTTCCTAACAATATAGTGAATTAAATTGAACATCCACATTGATTGTGATTTTGTTTTAATTGACATCAATGAGAACAATGAACCTTGTTTGTTGAGTCAACATAGATTTTATAGGTCAAATTTTTTTGTTGAATCAAGCACTATAAAAAACATCAAGGTTTAGTCCTTATGTTTTTGTGGATGTCACAAATGACATTTAATTTATCTGTTTGGGCATTGAATGTGACACACTGAAATTTTTATTGAAACAACAAACTGTTAGCGCGTGCATTAATATGAACATCCATGTGCAAAATGACATGTCGAATTTTTTTTTTTTTTTTTTTTTTTTTGTGAAATTGACCACGTGGTGGGCTACCACGTCAAATTTAGAAGGGAGTGCATGTCAGATTTTGTGTCAGAATTGGGCCGGATGAGAAATTCTTTGACAAGATGAAATTTTTGGGAGGGGCTGCTCCTAGAAGGTTTTTTTTGCTCCCACAGGGCAGTATTTTTTTGGACGTCCACAAAAAAACATGCGCATGTTTTTCCAAAAATTTGGACGTTTTTTCCAATTTTTTGAGACAAGTTTTTTTTTACATCTAGGTAGACATGAAAAACGCAAAATAAGACAGGGTGGAGACATTTTTGGAGACATTGAAAAAGATGGGAGTTTCTACTAGTGCCTGCATATCTATCCCTGAATATCCATCCTTGCATACCCATCTCTAAATACTTATCCGTGCATACCTATTCTTGAATACCCATCCTTGCTTACCCATCCCTAAATACCCATCTTTGCTTATCCATCCTTGCATATCCATCTCTAAATACCCATCTTTGCATACCCATCCTTAACTTCTGCAATATCGTCATTTGATGTGTAAGGTAGACAGATTCATACTTGACCATTTAAGGATTTGGGATACCTCAAGGTATTGTAAAATTCAAGAAAAAAATCAATAAGGTTAGCCTTTCAACAAGCTTCAACAATTTCTTGTGGAAAGTAATTTT
The DNA here is from genome assembly GCA_963920765.1 of Ulota crispa. Lineage (NCBI taxonomy): Eukaryota > Viridiplantae > Streptophyta > Bryopsida > Orthotrichales > Orthotrichaceae > Ulota > Ulota crispa. The sequence goes on along the minus strand of OY987247.1, from coordinate 92,763 downwards.
TGTAGAAAAAGGTATTGTAGAAAATTTTATATTTAAGGGCAAAATTGCAGTTCATATGGTCCCTATTAACAACTCTAGTGTAAGGAAGTAAGCTCTAAGAGCACATGATACTAAATTATGGAAATGAATTTGACGAAGATCTAAGCATGGGTCCTCTAGTTTTAGTATGCTATGCCAAGGCTAAAGTTAGCATAATTGCAATCTTGTGGCTAATTGTAGAAGGCACTAGAGTTACTCTAATACTTCTTCTAATGCTTCTCCTTCCATGCATGGAAGGATAAGATAAGAAGAGGCAGATGATCAAGTAGTAATCAAAAGTCACCACTGAGATCAAAATCTTGAGCTCCAGATCATCACATTATGCCTTTTTTTAGGTCGTGGTTGCATCGCGGCGGAAAGATGGAGGGAGTTCACCTGTCAAATCACAAAAGGAAGCTAAGTAGGCTTCTCAACAATCTTATGCCTCTCTATCTTGAAAGTTTTCAGCAAGCTCCTAAGGCAAGAGGGCATACGCTGCCCACTTGACCTCACGAAACTTCTTACAACCACGTCCACGTCAATGCCATTTTCCACAAGAATTTCTTCAACATGATACTTGTCTTGGCCATCATTTTGAGTAGGCAACGGCTGTGCATTGTCTATCACTTGGCTCTGAAGGAGGTTGGTAGTAGCTAGGCAAAGCCGATCAACATAGAAAACATTGTGTGGTCCAACAGGTGTGTTGAGGCAGATTGAATAATCATCAATGACTTTGGTGATTGTATATTTGGCAACTTTCCAATCAAGTTTTTTATTTTTGTGTCTTGTTGAAAACTGCCACACTAGCTGGAGCCAGACTTTATTACCTATCCAATAACGTGTAGCTTCTTGTCGATGGCGGTTAGCTTGCCTCGCTTGCTCTTGTTGTGCTTTGACCGTGGCCGCTTGCGCCAACTCAACTGTCTTACAAAGCTTGTCCATTATTGCTTTAGCTTTAGCTTGCTCAATTTTAATTTGACCGCTCACTTGGTCATTTAGTCCATGGAGAATCTTGAGCTGAATAGGGTCAATGTGATAACCATGTTGTAAAAAGAACAATGAGATAATTCCTATTGATGCCAATTTTTGTCTTTGTATTGCTATTTTTGCCATTGGGCACAAGGTTGACTAATCTTTTTGGCTACAATCAACGTATGGCCGCAAGTAGGATTCAATTGTGTTATTCATTTTCTCCATTGATCCATCAGTCTGAGAATGAAACGCTGTGGACAGCTGTTGATTAATCTTTAAGATTTCACATAATTGTCCCCACATGGCACTTAGGAATTGAGTACCCCGATTGAAAACTATGGCATCAAGTATCCACTAATGTGCTACTACATGTGTGATAAAAGCCCAAGCAGCAATGCAAATGTCCATATTTGGTAGGGGAATCAATGCATTGTCCTTGCTCAAACAGTCGTTAACCACCAATAAACTAGTAATTCTGTTGCTTTCTAGGAGTCCCTCAATAAAATCTATAGATAACTCTTTTCATATACGCTTTGGCACTACCGTTGGTTTCAAAAACCCATGTAATCCATTATGCCCGGGTTTAGGTTGTTGGCAAGCATCTAATTTGTGCAAACAATTGCAAACATCTAGTAACAACCTTGGCTAAAAGTAATCTCTCATCAATAACTTAAACTTTACTTGACGGCTTGGATGGCCAGTTGCTAATGATGTGTGGATTTTGTGTATGAGCTTGATTTGTAGAGGTCTAGCATCTGGGATTCATCTGCGGCCACGGTAATGCAAGGTTCCATCAGAATCCAGCAAACATTTGGTGATAGAGGCTTTGATTTCCAAGTGATTTAAGAAGCGTTGATTGCCATTTCAAATGCTCTTGATTACTCCTTGCTATCCGTGATCTTGCAAAACAACATTTTTCCATATAAGCTCAATTTTGTGTTTGGCTTTGCCAAAGATGGTGTTTGGGCTTTGATCTTGGTCATCGTCTGTTGCTGCTCCCATCTTTTGATCTCCACTACATATGGCAATGGGTTAGGCTCTTCATATGGCAATAGTGATGATTGAAGACTCATTGTCGTCATCTGATTTGGTGTTTGGTACCCTATTTGGCTTCAAGAGCCGCATGTATTGGTGGTGAAGGCATGGGTCATTTTCACCATCAAGCTTGATTTTGTTCCCGTTGTGATAATGTGTTTGCCTGTCTGTTGTACTTTTTAGGCCGGTATAAAATATCAAGATTGTAACGGCCTAATATCTAAGACCACTAAATACGTCTTTTATTCAATATATGAGGTTGCATAAAGTACTCCAAATTTTTCCGATCAGTCACAACAATACACTTCTTCACTAATTGCAATTTTGCATTCCATTCTTGAAGACAATGTATAATTGCTAACAACTCTTTGTTGTGTATTTTGTACTTATAGGAGAGGATTACTTTTCTTCAACAAATAAGCACATGGGCGTAGAACACTTGTGTGGTTGTACTATGATAGCGCGTTGCCAATAGCATACTTGAACAAGTCTAATTCTAGCATTGTCTCTTTATCCAAGTTAAGCTAGATCAACATAGTTACAATAATGAACATCTTCATAAGTTGATCAAAGGACACCTATTCAATTTCAATCCGTCTCCAACTTACATTCCCCATTAGGTATTTTAAAGGGACTGCAATGTTGGAAAAATGTTGTATAAATTGTCTATAATAGTTTGCAAATCCAAGGAAGCTCCAAATTCCTTGCACTGCAGTAGGAGCTTGGGAATTTTCAAAAACCTTGACCTTCTTAGGATCCATCTTTATTCCTTTGCAAGCTTAAAAAATAAACCCTAAATATTTTATTGATTTGATCTCAAACTCATACTTCTTGATATATCCAAATATAACCTAGCTTCTTGTAGCTTTCCGAGCACCTTATCCACCTTTGTACAATGATCATGAAGAGACCCAGAGGAGTAAATAAGAACATTGTCAAGGAAAAGCAAAACAAAATTCATCTACATATCATTGCAATGTCCAATTGATGCAATATTGAAAGGTACTAGGAGAATTTGCCATGCCAAAAGGAATCATTAACCACTCATTTAATCTAAAATAAGTGCAAAATGCTGTTTTCCATTCAATTATCTTTGCAACCCAAATTTTGTTAAAAGCGGTGGTGACATCAAGCTTTGTAAACCAACGAGCCTTGCTAATTTGTGTTAGTGTTTTGTGGATAGGTAATTTTAAGATTGATATTTTTTTGTAATGTTGTTCAAGGCTCAATAGTTAACACAAAATTGCAATCCTATACAAAGTTTTTTGACAAATAAAACAGGCGCAGCAGCTAATGAATGACTTACATGTATAAATCCTTTGGCCAAAAATGACGTGAACTCCCAACAAAGCACTAACAATTCCCTTCTAAATGTTAAGGACGGGCTTAGAGCAAGAACAATAGAGAGCAAACACAAAAACAAGGCCAAGATGTAAGGATATATAAGAATAGAGATCCAAAAATGTATTCCATGGAGAAAAGGTATGAGATAGGAATAAATAAAAAAACCAAGGCTTGAAAGCCAAAGACTAAAGCGGCAAAATGAAATGTTGAGACTAAAGAATCTTTTAGTCTTGACTCTATTTATACTCGAGGATTGAAGCTTGGCCATCAAATTTGGAAACTTCTTGAAAAGCCTCAAGTTTAGAAGATGCTCGAGGTTTATCTACCAAATAGAAAGCTTCTTAAAAAGCTTCCAATATTCTAAAACCTTCTAGGAACTGCTACCTTTTAGAACCTTCAAAAATATTCTAGTATATTTTAGATATTGATTATGGGTAATCCTTTCATGTTTGTGATTTTACCTCCCCTTCTAGTTTTGAGATTTTTTGAGGAGTTCATGTTATTGTTGCTTTTGGTTTTGTTGGTTGCTAACAATAAAACTCTTGAATCTTAAACGGCGCATTAGTGATGTTTGAAGTTAATTTCCATGTATACTTATTAATTAGATAGGTACGCCAATGAACAAAGTATTTGACTTGAGCTTGCTAAATTCTTGATTCTAGAATTCTCTCAACTTCATATTCTTGGACGCTATTCATTACAACTAAAGGTAGTGAGGATTGAACTATTTCAGGAAAAATGGATTTTTGATAAGTTTTTAAGAGCAAAACATAGAAGATTAGATATATCTTTATGGATGCTAGAGATTGTAGTCAATACGCAACAACACTGACTTGTTTGTCAATACTAAACATTTTAATTTGACAATAATTAAATTTCTTGCTTAGACAAATCATCTTGATGTTTTATTGTAGCAGTCACATTTGATTGCTTATTCAGAACTTAGGTTTTTTTTTTCTTCTCAAATTGATAAAATCTTTATAATTCACTTCAGCTTTTTTTTAAATGAACTTCCATTGTTGTATGCAATTTCTTTTAACTGCATTGCCAAACTTTTTGTTGCATAGCTTTCCCCTCTTCAAACTGAAATCACATCAATTCTTGGATGATGTTCATAATTGACATAAAAAAGAGTCTTTTGAGTCAATGCATGTTTGTTGTTGTTATATGCAAACTTTGCAAATGTATCCAATTATTTTGTTAATACTTTATGATATACCGCAAATATTGCTCTAAGATTTGATTCATTTGTTTTGTTTATCCGTTAGTTTGAGAGTGAAATGCAGAAGAAAGCTTGATTTTTATTTACAAAACCTCAAATAACAATCAACAAAATTTGAAAATGAATTGCAGTCTGTGTCCAATACAATATTTTTAGGCAAACCATGATATCTATAGATATTGGTTGTAAAAAAAATTAGTCGTGTTTTCTTCTGTGATTGTGTTCTTATATGAACAAAATGTGTTATTTTTGAAAATCGGTTGACTATCATGCAAATAGAGTCACATTTAGCTAAAATTGGTAAGTTTATGATGAATTTTATAAAAATAGATATTTGTGGTTGCTTTGGAATTGGTAATGGTTGTAGCAATCCATACGATCAATGTCAAAGGTTTTTTGAATGCAAATATGCATTGCAAGTCCATACAAACCTTTTAGATGGTTTTTAATATTTGAAGCCACCAAAAAGCTCAAAAAATTAATTCCCAATATTTTGTTGAAATCAAAATATCTAACAACTAGAAAATTGTGCCGTATTTGCATGATTTGAAAGCATAGTGGTTCATTGTGAATGTATAAGCATTCTTTAGAGTAAAGAAATTGGTCTTTAAATTTGAACTTGCTAAGATCTTTTGTGGCATTGCCAAAGCAGTGCTTGATATAAAACACCAAAGAATCTGTAATCAAAGCTATTCGGATTTTTCTTAAATTCAAAAATCTATTAAAAATGAATTTTGAATTGTTTGTAAACGGAGGCGCTCTAATTTCAAAAATATTGTCTATTGTTGATTATATGTTGTTTTCCTTTCTTTAAGCATAAAGTTGGATCTTTTAAATAAGGCATTAGACAATCTTTGTTGCTTTCCAAGTCAATGTATGATGTCAAAATCAAATTTAAATATGGACATATTTCAATGGGCTTCACAATAATTCAAGACACAAGTAGATAAAAAAGATTCAAAGTTTTTGTAATTAATGTATACTGGCATCTAGCGTGCGGCGTTTTTGAGTAAATGACACCATTCTTAAAAATAATCTACAATAGCAAGTAATTTTTTATTGTGAATTTTGTAATTAAACTTTATAGCACATAATTTTTTCAAATAAAAAGTAATTAAATAAAGTTTTCTATTTATTCTTGGTGGCAATAATATTGCATTCAAGGTAAAAACTGAAGCATACATCCCCAAAAAGAAAAGTTTGGAAAAATCCATATGTACAATATTAAAGCTATAATAAAGGTTTTTTTTCAATATTGAAAAGCCTTGTCTACTTTTTTGCTTTAGTCTTACTTATTTTTGTCTGTAAGCCATGTAGGTGAAGTGATAATTTGAAAGTAGTTCTTGATGAAAATTAGATAAAAATTTGCAAATACAAAAAAACATTAGACATCCCGTACTATTTTTGGTGTTTTTTAATCTACAATAACTTGAATCTTCTCTAAATCCATCAATATACCATCATTTGGAAGAATATATTTAAAGAATTCAATTTGAATAGTGTGGAAAGCACATTTTTCAAGCTTTGCATACAATTTAGCTTTGCAAAACTTTTCAAGTCTTAACTTCATGTGTTTTTTGTATTGTCATATATCCTATAAGTATATCAAAATTTTGTTTAGGTAGCTAACAACAAAATTGTTTAAGAATTCTCAGAATATATCATTCATCATATGTTAAAAGATAGCTAGTGCATTTGTAAATTCAAAAAGCATGACGGTATATTTGAAATGACCATATCTTTTTTTAAAAGCTGTCATCTTTTAGTATTATTATTTTATTTGTATTAGATTGTACGTTTTTCTTAAATCAATTTTGATCTAAATCTTTGTTTGCCTAATTTGATCAAGAAGTTTGCTGACTGGAAATAATAGATAATATTTTTTGACCATTACCTTATTAAAGCCGCAATAATCTACATATATTTGCAAAAATACATTTTTTTTTTCATAAATAGTATAGGCGCGCCTGTTAGAGATTTAGAATGTTTGATAAAGTGTATTGCCAAATTCTTGTCAATGTATTCTTTTAATGCAGCAAACTCATTCTACAATATATTATAAATAAATCCAAAAGGTGGTTAAATATCTTGTTTAAGGTTGCTTGCACAATTATCCAATCAATGCTTGGATAATGCGTTTGTAGTATTTTTCTCAAAAACACCTTAGTGTTCTTTGTACTTTTCTAGAAACATTATTATCTTGGTGATTTGTTTAAACACTAGAATTACGAAGGCCACAAATACATCACTTTTTTTAGCAGCTTATATGATTGCTTGAACTTCAATAAATAAAGGTTTTGAATATTTTAAGTAAAAATGATTTTCATGTATAATTACTGATTTTTGTCTCAAAGATACTTTAAGAAAAAACGTAATATTATCATTTATCCAATTGATTTGAAAATTATATTTTCAAGCCAAAAAAATCTTAAAATTGTAAGACTCAATAGGGAATAGATAACATTGTAGACTATTTCACTATTATGGTTTTTAGTAGCCATTTGTAAATGTACTGTTTCATAAGTAACAATGCCAAAAGACAGCGATTGTCCATCAATAACTTCAAAGTGAATGGCCTACAATTTTTGGGTTACGGAAATTTTATGAAGTTTTATAAATAATTCATTTCGTAAAATATGCTAAGGTCTCTAAATTTATTAACGCACAAATTTTAATATTTTTTGAGTCTTAATATATTAATAATATAAAACAAAAAATAAAATTTGCAAATAATACAAAATCTAAAGATGCTAATAGCGTTATAGAATTCAATTGCACAATCTTTATTGCGATCGGACTTTGTCATATTTTTGTTGATTATTGGTATTCTTGAAACTATGATATGCATTGTTGTTTTTTAAAGCAATTGCTAATTTTGTGTCTTTTTTACCGCAGAAAGTACATAATTCATTTTTGAACTGATGTTTTTTATTTTATTTGATACAAAGTTTAAATCAAATTGTATCAATTCAATGTCTTTAGTTTCAAACGGCTTGGCCTTGCTTGTAGTTGAAAAACTGGCCAAATAACCAGCATATGGTCATGACATTGTCCATACTCTCTTATCTTATTATCGTTCAAATAATTAATTATCGCATTTAACAGCTTGGCTAATTATTTTGTTTGTTGTAGTGGGATCTAGAAGTGAAAGTAATAAATCTTTTACCTTGTTTATAAGCCAAAATAGAATTGGCTTATTATAGCTTGTTTGTCCCTGTAGATATTGAATGCTAATTGACAAAAATGGGAAACATATGCTAATGCTAAACGCCTACTTTGTTGTAAATTTCAAATTTTAGGTGTTGCAAAATGTAAGAGTTCTTTTCAAAAAGCAATGCAAACTAAGAAAGTGCTTGCCTAGATAGCAAGGTTTCCACCAATTCAATACAAGCTGCGTCTGTTAAGTACCATTATGGTTAAAGAAGTATGACAAATTATACCTAATTGACAAAATTGCGAAACTTGAAACAGGTGCCGATAAATTTCTCTAGAAGCCTAACCTTAGTTTTTTTGGTTTTGCTAAAATTTGAAGCTTGCAATATAGAACCAAAAAAATTGCTGGCTTGAGTAGTTGGTGTAGGTATTACAATATAGTTTTGATCCATTGTATGTAGCAGTCTTGTTTCAAGGTTAAAGAGTTTTGAGTTAAATTCTATATTCTATTTAATTATCTGCCTGTATACAATGCTCACGGCCAAAATAGCTGATATGATAGCGTCTAGCTTTAAATCATTCATAACGCCATTGTTTTCATCTGCCATAGTGATAGCTAGTAAAATACATATATAAAACAATGTGATCACCAAGAATTGGAACAATGATAGGAATAAGTTGCGCTAATTGTTCCATAAATCTAGCTTTGCTAAATCAATATATCATCAGATCTTTGAGCTCTTCTTTTGGTCTACTATTAATACAGATGTCAAGATTAAATTTGAACTCTTAGATAAGTGGTCTATTCAAGTCCATAAATTTTTGTAATAGAAAAATCTAGAACAAAAATAAGCAACACCATCAATTCAGAAATGGGTAATCTTCAACCTCCAAAATACCTTGCAGTTTTTAAATAAAGGGATAATCCACAATAAATTCAAAAGCAAAAATTTTGATGATATTGAAGCAGTCTCGACAAACTGTCAGGGATGGATTTAGAGCATGAACAATAAAGAGAAAACACAAAAACAAGACCATAATGCAGAGATGTATTCGAATGGAAATCCAAAAATGTATTCTACGGAGTAGCAATACAAGATAAGACGACAAAAAGCCAAAGCTTGAAGGCCAAAATTTAAGGCGGCAAAATGTTGTCAAGATTGAGGAACTCTTCAATTTCAACTCTATTTATATTCAAAGATAGAAGCTTGGCCGTCAAGCTTAGAAAGCATTTTCAAGGGCTTCTTCAAACTTGGAAGCATCTTGAGAAGTTTTTTTGAGTTTGGAAGGTGCTTGAGATTCTTCTACCAGGTAGTAAGCTTCTTGAGAAGCTTACAATCTAGTATGTTTTAGGTTTTGGTCATGACTAATCTACTCATGTCCGTGACACTTAATATGTTGTAAAGAAGGCCCCAAAAAAAGACAATTTATTTTTTGTCTTTCATCTCCACGCTAATTTAATGATCAATTCCTAATCCTTGCAGCGATGGAAGCTCACTAGCTTTGGAAAGGTCAAATAATGCTAGACAACGTCAATACTGTTTTGGGAGTCACTCCTTAGGATTGAGTAGCTTTTTTAGAACAAGTACCTTTTTATTATTGGCCATAAAGACTGTAATAACCTTAACTATTCCAACTTGGCTCTTTTGTAAATATCCGAGAAATGCTAAGGCGTTTATTTCTTGTAACCAAAGACCCAATTTCTTGGTGTTGTTCCAAGCTGAGTAGCTACCAGCAATCAAGCGGCCTTCTTAGCTCTTCACCCTAATTCCGGAGTTGTAAATGTATAATAACTTCTTTGCTGGAGCAATTTGAACGTCGTTCCTATTCATCTACCCTTTCTCAAGAATTAAATCATAGCCCATGGTGTTCCAAAATACTATGTAAATTGAAATTCCTTATGCCAATTAATATTGTACCAAAATTTTGTAACCTGTTGCACTAAAATATCTTTTCTATCAATCTCTTGAATGAATTGAGGTGGAATATCAAGGCACTCAAGCTTAGCCTTTCTAGCAAAACAAAATCTCACAAGAAAATATCATAAACATCTACTATCAATAAGTGCATCAGCAATGTCTATTTGTTTAATTATTGTCTGTACCAAGACAAATGGTGTAATCATAAATTCTTTTTTAAATCCTTCCCACTTTACTTCTTTAGTTAAGACATGATAATGCTTCTACTTGCAACTATGAGTAGAAGCTAATCAATTTTCCGACCCAAATCCTGACTAAATATCAACCTTTGGTGTGAGTTTTGCTTGCATTGTTGCTAATTTGGCTTGTGCTTGATTGACAAGAATGTGTTCTTTAGAATGCCGTTTGTTGGAAGTTGGCCATGCTAGTCATTAGAAACATGCATTCATATAATGATTTGTTGCGCTGCATCTAAGTCAACGCCTTTCCTTCTTTTATTTTTCCATCTTCCCAATTCACCCACTTTGCATGTTTGGTCTATACTCTATGAGCTGTTGCCAAGCCTACCCATGTCGGCTTCTAATCCATCAGATTCCCACCAATGACAACTGCTGGAGCGGTCAAGGAGCTACTACGGCCTCTCTCCATTGTTTGCAAGCCAGGGCCAAAACGTGCTTTGAAAATGCAGACATTTTCATTCACAAATCTCTCCAATGACAAATCCTAAGAAATGAAAACAATAGATTTTTGTAACTTGACAAACCAACCTTGGGTAAGTATTGTTTTTTTCATGAAGCTGCCCACTTTTGCTATTGCCAACAACATTTGCTTGTTGAAGTCCGCATAGAAGTTCCTCACTAAATGCTTTCCTTGCTTCATTCCTTATAGTTTGTCTAGAGCACTCTCACGTTGGTGAAAGTCTTCAAATTGATTGTTTAGGAATCCCCAAAATCTCTCAACGTTGATAGTTACCTCCATATCCAACCAAGGTTGTGTCACTAATGCAGCAATTTTTATAAGGCGGGAAAATATGTATCCAGCCATCAATCTTTTTATGATATACTGATCAGAGTTATACTCTATCTTATTTGCCATCTGCTAGTGGAAGAGAGGATAAAATGCACATTTTCCTTCAAATCTCTCAAGATCGAGAAACCTGAGCCACCTGGCATTTTGATGTGCTAGTGGTGCGGGTACAGGTACTGCTATAGCTTGTTGTTGCTTCAACGCCACCAATTTGCTCTTTAATTGTTCTAACTCCAACTTTTGTTGGAGTTGCTGCATATTGGGCCAATTGCCTTGGGCACTTGGGTTGTGGATGGAGTCTTCCAATTCTTGGACAATACTCAAAAGTTCATCTTTTCATCTATTCACTATCTCAGTAGCTATTGCTTGTAATACACTCATTGTTTCTTCATCCAATAGGCCTTGCCATTGCAAGTGTCTTTGTAACTCCGCCTTTACAAATCCCTCAAAATTATTGCCAGCCAATAGGTGATTGGCTCTTTGAGCCAAGTTCATTGCAAATTGCTCTTGCTTATGCATAACGTCAATGCTCAACAATTTGTGAGTAAAGATGATTAGGTTCAAATGTAAAGAAGCAAGCTTTGAGAGCACATGATACTAAATTACAAATACAAATTTGATGAAGAGCTAAGCATGTGTGTTTTGGTTTTAGTATGCTATGCCAAGGCTAAAGTTAGTATAATTGCAGTCTTGCAGCTGATTTTATGAGGCATTGGAGCTACTCTGGTACTTCCTCTAGTACTTCCGCTTCTATGCATGGAAGGATAAGATTAGAAGAGGTAGATGATCAAGTAGTAATCAAAGGTCACCACCAAGATCAGATTCTCTAGTGCTAGCTCATTACATCTAGACTAATCTTGAAATTGCTTGGGTGTGTTGCTATAAGGTAGCCGCGCCCATCCTCATGAGTGTCTCCATAACCGTCACCTCTACAATCTTTGAAAATCTGTGGAAGTAAATAGATGTAATTATAAGGACGTATAATATGTGAACATGAAACTTTAGTGTTGATTATGGACGTAATGGTAGTTTGCTCTTTAAAGAATTCACAACTTATTCTCACAATATCTAAATAACACATTCAAAAGTGCAAACTCATTATTTTTATGTTGCTAAAAGGATCTTGTAATTTGCTATATGTTTATCAATAGTCATCATGTTCAAAACCCTTAAACTCATGTTTATGGGTGCAACTACCTTAATGGCACTTGAAGGTCCCAATTTCAACCATCTCAAAGTAATCTAGCATTTGACATGTGGCAAAATTTGCCTGTGCAAATGGCATTCACTGCTCCATTGTGAGTTTAACAATGGGTGGAGTTGCCCTTAAAAGTAGGGTGCGGAAATGGAGAGGGTCAAAGAAGGGTGTGTCTACTTTACAATTCAAGTCCCGGGGTCTCATGGCTGAGATTAGATGGCATGCCGTTATGTAGGACCAGGGTACAAAATTCCATTTGTTTCACTTATTAGAAAATGTGAATCTTTAGAGATTTATTCTCTAGAGAGTGAATTTGGGAAGTTTGAACTCAAATTCAGATTTAGAGACCCTAACTTTGATTTGGTCTAAATTGGAGGAGGATACCATTGATAATACCAAAGTATGGAGCAAATTATAATTCTTACCCTGATTTGTAAAAACCATGGGGTATTTGCCTCTCAAGTCTTGCCATACGGCATGTCATCTAATCCCATCCTACTCCTAGTTTCAAGTTATTGCATTTTCTCTTGCCAACGCACAATACCACGTGTCTTGATTGATATTTAAATCTTAAGTAAAACCTTTGAATAGGAACTATATTTGAGAAACTTTTTGGACCTCACAAACTAAAATATGACATTTTTAGTACTCAATCATTTTTTTTGCCAAATTGTGCTGGATATTTACCTATATATTAACATTGTAATATTTTATATTTGGAACTGTTAGTCAAATTTAATTGATTTTTTTTGTCGGCAACTTCAAAAATTGCAATTGATTTTTTTCTCATTTCCAACGGCTGTCTGTGAACTACTGTCTGTGAACTAGCCACTAGTTTTTCCTGCACATTGAATAAGAACTAAACAAGATAGATGGATCTCATCCAATGTTGATAAATAGTAAACGTCCATTGGCGTTCCAGTGCCGTGGCAAAAATTCGAATTCCTTTGAAAAGGAGCAGGGAGCGGTAACGCCGCCATCGCTCGCCATGAAAGCATTGGCTTTGCGTCCAGAACTCCCATCTGAGCACTCTCCACAATAGCTCGCACCTTCACAGGCTTTGTCACTCGCAAGTCTGACACTCCTCCAATTCATCATTTCGCAGAAGAGCGTGCAGATCGCTGTCTTCAGTACAAAGTTCCAATGCGGGAGATCGATCAAGGTTCGTGATCTGCAACACCCGATCGTAGTAATTCATACCCTGCAACTTAGTTAAGGGTTCCCTTACCGGTCTCTTGCTCGTGCTACCGAAGATGTTTAAATTCGGCTTACCCGATTGGTAGGCTTTCCTCGGAGCTGCAATCACTGCTTGTGCTGGGAATGTCGTTACGTGCTCAAGTCTTTGAATTTAACCAAAGCATTTGGTTGAGGCGTAAATGTTGCAATTATTATTTTTGGATTCTTTTGACACCTACAATGCACTTCCTGGAAGTTCACAGCAATTTTTTTTGTTGAAATCTGGCTATATGTTTGCGTTTTCTTCCTTTACTGCAGCTATTTTGCAAAGTCTGGCGATGTTCAGCCCGGGAAAGAAAGAACGGCTGCATTTCTGATTTCCATGGAGCATTAATATTCACCTGTTTTGATTGTGATCCTCGTGTAGTTTTGTGAAGCTGTTGAAATCGATTTCCTGTGGTATCGATCAGCGAAGACACGGTCGTCGACCTCCCTTACAATGAATTGTTGCAAATCCCTCGTAAGGAAAAGGGAATAACGTGGAACAACCTCCTCGTGCGTGTATTTTTGAACTTTTGAAGAACGTAGGTCGGAATCTGGTATAATCTGTGGGCGTTCTTCAGGGCGGGGAACCGATGGGTGAAACGGCGGTATCGTCGAGGAGCAAGCGAAGGTTACCCAGGCTTGTCGAGGAGCAGGTCAAGGATCCTGCGAAGGTAGTAAATGCCGAGGATGAAACGAAAGAAGCGGCGGAGAGGAGGGCATGGAAGAGAGGCCAAAGTGCGACGAGTAGTAAGCGTAAAGGAAAGCAGGCCGAGGAAGAAGTAGTGACGAGGGAGTTGATGGGCACCGATGTGGTGGACGCCGTGTCGCTTGAACTCGGATCGCTTGAGTTGAACGACGAGTGCAACGGGTATTCACGTTCTTCAGGAATTGTCTTGAACGCAGTGCCGCAGGAGTTTGTGGCAAACATGGAGAGGTTTCTCTCGCAAGGTGACGATGCCGCCGGTGCAAGCAGCAGGTGTGTTCTTGTCCTCTTCAAATTATGCTACACTTTACTCAGAACTTCAACGAACTTCAACGAGCAAGCTTCAGATGAAGACTCGTGTGCTTTTTCAAGTTTTCACATCCAACTGATGATTGCAAAACCATGAAATCCGTTTTGAGAGAACCACTGAAGGTAGTGTCTGGTGCAAGTGCATTGTTTTCTCATTGCGTGGGGTATCGGTGTTTGCTCAGCGGCGAGGGAGACAAAGATGACAGCGTGATGGATCTTGGAAGCCCAGCAGAGCAAGGAGTTACAAGCAATGCTCTCAGTCGAAAGGATCCAGCACTTTTGGCTGAACTGATGCAAGTAATTCAAAGTGTGTACATTTGGTTTTGTGTTTTCTAATTTCTATACGAAAGTCTCTGTTGAATGTTTGCTTGTAACAAAGACTCACAGAACAACTGTCTTTGCAGAAGGCGGTGATTGGACAGAGCTCACAAAATGTCATATGCAGGCATATTTGCGCCACCATGGGCTCCGCATATCCGATAGGAAGGATGTTCTTGTGGATCGTATTCTACAGCACTGGATGTAAGGTTTTTTCTTGCTTTTCGTGTCAGCCAAACTTTCTCAATTTATATTGCACCAATGTAGCTAAGCAAGAACCCTTTCATTTGTGGTCTGCGTATTTTAGTGGAAACTTGGAGCAAGCACAAGAAATTCACTCGAGATCATCTTTTACCATCAATTGCAAAGGTAAAAAAACTCCAGCAAAAACAGCTCATATTTTTTTGAAGGGTACAGCCCATCTTTCCATTTCAATTCTGCCCATGCAAATGCTGTGTAGACTAAAAGAAGACATGCGATTCTATCTTTCGGCATGGGTGTTGTTTTTAACTCTTAAGTGGTGATGTTTCCTTGCAGGTGACGCATGTCGCGGAGATATTGTTTTCTTCTCGCAAACAATTTTTGATATGTGAGCCGTTTTTCCTTTTTGGTTGGATTTTTGACCTGTTTTGCTTGAAGAGGTTGACATTTGGCAAATTGTTTGATATAGCTTTGAGTTCTTTTATTGTTGAGGCATTCTACTTTCACGAATGAGACTGCATGTAGTGGATACTGTTTTTATTAAGTACTCGTTTCAGAAGCTCAACCTCAAACTGGCATTATAATTTGACCTTGATATCGGGGTGGGTATGATATCGTTAAATAAAGTGCCAATTGTCCACGCTTGGGAGAGCGTTGGGTTGCTGGTAAGGTCGTGCACGAGAGCTATGGCGCCGAAATCGGGCAACACACATTTACTGTGAGTAAAAGTTCGAAGTTTCCTTGTGTCCCTTCATTGGATTGCAATGTTTTGACATCCTAAGTACTCTGGTGTTGCCCACAATTATTTGTGTATTAGAATTGTTATTGGGGTAAATCTTTATGGTATTTTGTAATGTGCTAGATTGAGGTCTTGTGGAGCACGGGTATGAAGCCCCTTCGCTTCATGGAACAACTTCAAATCAAAGGTCGCAAATTGTATCAGTTTGACACTTGGAGACAAGTGTGATTTCCAACCTCTCTTTATTTTTCTGCCAATACAAACATTTTTGCTTTTGAAAACTGACATTATGTTTTGGCAAGTCATGTACTTACAAGGGTTGCCATGATGTGTATTTTGTGACCACCACTAGAGCAGCCATGGATTGACGAAGAGGCTAGAAAAGAGGTGCTGGCCGAGAAGCATAAGCGAGGTAAAGAAGCTCGTGAGAAAATCAAAAAATCTCGAGAGTTGCAGAGGTCCGTATCTGCAAAGTGCTTTCTTCTACCTACTTAGTGTAGTTACTTCACCCAAATTTCAGCTATGTCATTTCTCCTTTGTATTTGCTTGTCTCTCTCCATACTAGAGTTTCCTTCTTGGAGAGTCCTCCCAACATGATCATAATCAAGACTCCCTTTTATATTCAACTTTGCTTTTGCTAGCCATTTTGTTTTACAAAATTTCCTCTTACAAAATTTTCACTCTAGTATTGATATTTCATATTTAACTAAATACATATTAATTTATGTATGTATTTTCTTTCTACGCTCTTGAGCATTTTAAATTTCTCAATATTTTGCCTAAATTTTTTCCAAAGTTTTAGCATGTCCTCTGATTTGGGCATGTCTCTCAATATTTTAAAACCAACTTCTAATGTCTTGCAAGTACCTCCTAATGTTTTGCAAACCAAACTTTTTAGACTGTTAGTTATGGACTTTGAGATTTTGGGTAGTTCATATCATACTAATAAAATCACAATGACCTTTTATATATTACATCTTCAGTCTCTGTGATGTAATTATAATTACAGAAAAGAAGATAGATGTTGAGGTTGAGGTGATATTAGAGAGGGTGCACATAGTAATATTAAGCAAGTCACAAATTTTTTGCTTCTCTTCATTGCTTTTCAGAATTTTGTGATTTTTGGGAAAGCATTGTACTTTCATGGTTTCACTTTTCTATTGCTATTACCAAATGATTTGAAATATTTTGGTACATTGAAATGTTTATGGATTTCACAACAATTCAAGTTATCAATACATGAAAATTTTAATAAAATTTCAATAGTGAATACTACTAGTCTAGTTTAAAATCTTACTAGTAATAAGTCTCCTTATTGTTGTTGTTGGTTTTCTACAGAGGATCAGGGGTTATGAATATCTAGGCCAACTTCAAGAGCGCCTTCAAAAACTGAACACCACACAAATTCATCTTGCAGTATGCCAATGCAAAGTTCCATTCAACAAGATTTTCAATAGAAGGTTTACTTGGGCAATAACAATGTTGTAGCATCCTCTTGTTTATTGCATTTTTTGTAAAAGTTTGTGCAACAACAAAGAGGAGAAGCTCTCGTGCAACGCCATTGTGGTGGTGAGGTTTTTCACTCATCTTTGCTTCCCATCTGTCATGTTGCATGCTCCAATAGCAAATGCAAGAAGGTCGGTGCCAAGTATTGCGTCTGGCAAATGTGTGGGATGTGTTGTTATAAGAACGGTTCTTTTTGAGATAGTTGCCCAAGACATTAGTAGCATTTTTCATGCTTAGGGGTTATGACAATGCTTGAGCAAACATGAATAACTCACTCCCTAGATGGCAATGTACAAACAAAAATAAAAAATACTAAGCAGTTTTGACATTTTTTGAAGGAACACTTAGTGGTGCTTGTGTGAGTGGTTTTGTCTTTTCTTTGGCTTACCTTTTGTGTTTTTGAGGGTGATGATACTTGGAAAACCATTTGGAAAAGGGTGATATTGCTTTGGCAATGCTTCTAGAAAATGTAAGCATTTTTGAGCTTCAAGAAAGATGGTCTCAGGCTTACAAGGGTTTTTTTCAAGAGATTTTTATTTTATTTTTTGACTTTTTGATTATTTGCAATTGTTGTTATCCTAAATGTGCCTCATAAAATTTAATAGCACTCCTGTAGCATGCTCTCCCTCCAAAAGAATGGTGTGGAATATTCCACACCATCTTTAGCTATGGAGACACTTCGTAGAATTTGTCAAAGAGCTTGTGAAAGGGAGGCTCAATTCAATGCACATACGTCAATGTGTGGCTCACACATGTTAGGAAAAATAAAATCTTTTTTTGGAATATCCTGAAATTTCAGGCACCCACTTAGTTCTTTAAGTTGTTCACAAAGCATCATCACAAGGTTCTCAAACAAGAATTTGAAATGAGTCAAATTACTAGATTATTCCTTAGCTTATATAACGTAACTAGTGTAATTCCTAATTTAAATAGCTTGAGTATTTTCAAACAAGTTTATGTTGTTGTAGCAATTTCAGAGCAACATGAGCAAGGGTAAATCCTTACCCCAAGATATATTAGATAGAATTAGCATTTCAGAAGTAAAATGCAAAGACCCGTCAAATATTTTGGATCAAGTGTGACATGATTAAGATCAAGTAGCAATGCTCACAAATATAACAAACATATCCACAAAGCTCTGAAATTTTGAGAGATTCTTAGCCCTAATACAAGCATAAGAATTATAGAGGGAAGAGGTTAGAAGCTTGAAGTCCCAAACAACCAATCAAACCAATGTTAGTTGATAGAGGTTGCACCAGGTGTCAATAGCATATATTGCTTGTGATTGCTTTCACAAGGATAGAAAACCATAAAAATATGTAAAGCAACCAGTAACTAGAAAACCTTCCAATAATTAGCAAAATATTGCACCTTTGTTGCATATCGCGTGTTATTGCTTTTGCAAGGATAGAAAGCCATAAAAAAATGTAAAGCAACTAGTAACTAGCAAACCCTCCAGTAATTAATAAAATATTGAACCTGTGTTGCAGTGGATTGAGAAGCATGCTACATTCTTATTGCCAGCGTGTATGAAAACGACCTCACACTCCTAGGATCTTTGTGTATTATAAGGAGCCGTAGAATAGCATGTTGCATATTGGTATATAGACACGCTTAGAGCACAGACGAGCTAGAGTACTAGCCCAATCGACAAGTAAACTTTGCACACAAAGGCTATGCATAGCGTGTGAGCAAAGGAACAAAAGAGACAGAGTTGAAGATTAGCAAAAGAGGCTGAGAGAATCGACCTGGTCACGTATAGAAACCCCAGGTGATTAAAGCAACATTTGTAACCCTAACCATAGCCAAGCTTATACACCTGGAGGTTTAAAAAAAGAGATTTGTGCAAGTATACGTCAGATTAGTAAAAAAGCAAAAATAGACAAAATTACTACTAGCCTGATTTTTTTTAATGAAAAAAGGAACTTAACTTTTGCAGTGAGGCCGTAAGGTCACGTGTCTTCCTCATGGAGCAGAAACTATAAACTCTCGCCCTAGTTTGAAATTTGTCACTCATCAATTATTATGCAAGATGAACTATGTCATTACTCAAGTATATTACCTTCTCTATACTACAAGTTCATAGAGCAAGTATAAATACACAAGAAGAACCATTACTAGTTCTTCTATGTTTTGGCATGGCATTAAAGCTGTGTTCAAGTTATACAAAGAGATAGCATATCATCTCTATCTATGAAAAGTTACAAACTTTTAAAAATGGCAATAAGAAGCTTTCACTAGTATTCAACCATTAAATTTGTCTATAGACTATCTCCATTACTAGCAATTGCTAGGAGTTAGGAGACTAACACTTGTATCAGAATCATGAAATAATAATAATAATAATAATAATAATTATATATATATATATATATATATATATATATATATATATATATATATATATTTTTTCAAGATGAAATTCATGGATGATACCTAAAGAGAGGGAAAAGCAACCTTTCTTTAGGCTAATGAATGTTATGCTAGACTCTTCTTAATTGTTCAACTCATAAAAGAGTCTAAGAAAATGGCAAAATATATTGTGGCTAGAGAATAGATTGTAGGCAAAAAATCCTCATTTTTGCAAGCTTTTGTTATTTTGTCCATCCCTACATGAATAATTTTTGTACATGAACTAGTTCAAAGTCTTGCACAAATTTGATGAAGCACCCAATGATCAAGCTAGTCACATAATAGACAATAATTATAATTGCTTTCTAAGCACAAGTTGATGTATTTCATCTGTTGCAAGCCTAGTTTTACACCAAGGGGGCAACATCCAACATGGCACATGACATAGTTGATGGGTTATATCTTAAACTTTTCCATGGGAATATTGTAATCTTTAAAGTACTTGAATGTTGGAATACAAGGGAATTTTGGTGGGATCTTCAAGTTCCATGGAGATTATATGTCTCTATTTTGTGTGAAGGAGCCCAATTGTTATATCTACAAAGTTATGTTTTATACCTCCATTTGATGTGAAAGAACACCCTTGAGTGATTGTACCATTATAAGTAATCCTTGAGTTATCATTACCCCTTGTTGTGGTTAAACTTCTTGTTTCATTATGTTGAAGTGTTTCATTATGCTTGCCTCAATCTTATTTTTCAATATGATGTATTTTGTGCTAGTGTTAAATGTTTTGAATATAGTTCATTGATTGCTTTATATTCTAGCAATTGCATTATATTGTGTCAATCAAATACTTCTCTTGTGGGTGCACCCCTATGTACCTACACATACTCAATGTTCTTCAATTTTCTTATTATTACAAGCACAAACATGTTCCGGTCTTTAAAGAAGTTTGTTTTTTAAATAGCACTTACGTAATTGTCATTATTAAAAGATATTGAGTGCTTTCTTTTATTGAATTAAAAGAAGCCTTCACTATATTTTGTTTGAAGTCAAGTCCATTATCAAACTCTCTTGTGATAAAAAGTTCCATCAAGCTATGCACAAGCCTGTGGAGCTAACCTTTGAGTGTTTGAACTAGAAACAATAAGTTAATTTTGAAGCAAAAACAACAGTAAGAACACAAGTAATATAAATTGGAATTTGATTTTGTTTTTCACCATACATATCTCATTACTTATATTGTAATTTTGTATAATCATTTTGGACTTTTCTGCATACAAATGCCATCCTTTTTATTGTTCAATTTTATTTCTTTGGAATTTTCAACTTCTATCCATTCCTTTACCCTAATAGCTTAAATAAATCTAATCAATCCTAAATGAAGGCACTTCATAATTGCAAAAGAAGAGCAATATTTTGGCTAGCATAATATAATGGTAATTCAAGTTTATAAAGAATTTGCAATGACTGAAATTGCTATCTATTCAAGAACAAAGTTTGTGTTTGAAAAAGTTCTTGTTCAAGAATAGTCAAGTATGAAAAAAATAAGTGATTCTTTTATGATGAAGTTTTTACATTTGTAGAATGCGCATGGTCTAACATATTCCAAAATATGTCCATAATTTTTTTTGATAAATGAATTAAACCAATTTTTACCTAGAAATAATTTTCAAAAATGCTAACGTGAGGTGGGACATTTAGGACTTCTATTTTTAGTCAAGTTATTTGCCAAACTATTAAAACCTCAATAATGATAATAAAAACATGCTTGAGAATTAGAAAAATCATAAAAATGAAGGAACAAGTATCTTTTCTTGTTTATTTATTTATTTATTTATCATCTTTTGAAATTATGTTTACTTACATTTTGATTTAAAAAATGTTTCAATATCAACATTTGATCAAATCCAACACCTAACTCAAGAGATTTTCATCACATAAAAATCTCTTCTTGGCTTCTTAAGAAGTGTGAGATTTTCTAGATTTCCAACTTGAGTTTACTATCATGAGTTACAAAGTCCTATTAGGAATAACAATTAGATGATAATTGCTAAAGAAACAATTTAGACTATAATCCAACCATCTCTACAATCCACACACTATGATCTTCCATTGCACATACCAACATTTATCAATGGGATGTTACACCAAAAAGAAATTCTAATCTTTGAAATTGATTAAGAATCAAAAATGAAAAGTTTTCAAAAGATATTATGTATTAGTTTTATAGTTTGTAAATTACAATTCTAGTCATTTTAACTTTTTCTAAAGTGATACTCAATACTTTTATACCTTAAGCAAAACAAATACAATTCACCTCAAGAATAAACATTTTTAGTTCAATATTTGGTTTTTAAACAACGACTACATCAAACAAGCAAGGTTTTGATTTCATTTTCAAAAATCCAAACAACAAGAAGTGGTCAACTTTGTTCTTTTTTGCAACCTAGTTTTACAATAGTTGCACCAATGCTTCAATACAAAAGCAAACAATTGGGTGTGATTACATTGCACACAATTTTGCCATGTTGTCATTTCAAAAAAAATACTAAGCAAATATGAACCAAATATGCATTTTATATTAGAAAATCAAAGTAGAAGCGCCAAAATGAAAAAGAGGCATAGCAAAACTTATAGGATAACAATTGATTCACAATGGCTACCATAAATGGAAACATAAAAATAGAGAAAAAGCACTTGGTACTTTTGTAGGCTCTTCTAAGTGTTTTTCAAACTCCTCTCTAGTAATGTTAGTCCTTTTATAAGAATGCACTCGATTTTGTTTCAACTATCACCAATTTCATCCACTCAATACCAAAATATTTTACCTACTATATCATTACCTTAGGTCAAGAGTCTTCTCATGACATGAAAATGTTGGTGTTAGAACCTAAAATACTCATTTTCATACCACCTCTAGCAAGCATTAAACACAATGTGGGCCTAAAATCCTTCCAATTAACTTCTTTTTGCTATTAAACAAACCATGCATTGGGTAGACCATTGTGTGTCACTTCCTCTACTATAAAAAGAACACAAATAAACCTAGGTAAATTGTTTTTGCTAGCAAGTTAAATTTTCTTTCATCTCATTTTGTGAGTGCGTCAAAATTGATTATAAAATAAGTTTGTACAACATCAAATAAAATCCAAATTAGAGGTTAGGTTCTCAACTAGTTTCTATGTAAGATCCAATACCGCTTGTTTAGCTCTATAATATAAGCCTTAAGAAAGTTGCTATGATAATCTACAAACCATATTAAACATTACTACAAGTCACTAAAAGAGGAATAGCCTAGAATCCTTCAATTAAAAGTTAGAATAACCACTATTTTTGTTGGGTATAGAGTTTGATGTTTGGCCCTTGCAGTATTTTCTCCATCCAAATATCCCTTGGGGAAGTCACCATTGAATTTTTAGAAAACTAGGTGAGATTAAAAATAGGGTCAATTTCATTTGTTGGAGGTAAATTTCATATTTTTGTTAGATCTACCATAGTATTGAAAACATGTCTCTTGCTTCATTATATGTAAAATAGGGTAGTGAATGATACCTTCATTTTAATAGTTTGTAGAAAAATATATAGTAGGAAAAATAGGATCTCCAAAAGTGCTTAGTATGATGAGTTTAACTATAATGATATTGTCAAAATTAGATGAAAAAAGGTACAATTTGTCCATCTTTTGGATGTAATGGATGAAAATGGGATAGTGTTTACCTTTAATTAAACATGGATGCAGGTGAAAGATGGGTTTGTAAATAGTGTAAGGCTCTAAAATAAGGTTCTACTTTAAGTTATTGTTGCTACTTGCGTTGCTGAGAAGTTTGCACATTGGATTCTATGTAGTTGTTGCCAAAGTCTATGTGTTAGGGTTAGGGATTAGTTTTCTAGTCTAATTTGCTATATGTTTGAATTTGAGTCTTATTTGTTGCAATTTCAATTCATAATTGTATTCTTGCACTTTTAATGCTTTTAGATTTCAATGTCTTTTAATCATGGAACTTTGCAATTTGTAGAATAAATGAAGTGCCAAAAATTTGTTCTCCAAACCATTTAGAAATAAATGTAGGTTGCTGTGAAATAAATCATAGTAGCTTTTTTTTATCTAAAGGTAGGGAAAACAAATTACCTTAAAAAAGATAAATACCCCCTCAAAACACCACCCCATTCATTGCACGTGGTTACCAAGCACAACAAGGTGTGATCTCCCCAAGAAATATCCTTTATTTAAAAAACCCAAATTCTTTATTTGCCCATTTTCAAAGAATCACTTCTATCACTCCCTATGTCCCCTTTGACTTGTCCATGACCAAGGATAACTTGGGATTGATGTCACTTTTGACAAGTTAACTAGTCGTATAATACAAAGTCAATTTTGACACTTGATGTGATCCAACTTGAGTTCCAACTTCAGTTTACACACATGTAACAATCCAGCTTCAATATAATATTTAAAGGACAGGCTTGTGACCGCAATTTGGTTGTGTTGCAAGTGATTGCAGCATACAAAAATTGTCCACCTTGTCTTTTAAGGATTAAACAAAAGAATTGATCCAACTTCAATTGATACAAGCCATACAATACAACTCTAATCTTAGCACCAAGATTGCTATTTGATGTTGAAATCACAAAGCACAACATGTGCTGTTGTTTGTTGTTGTTATTTGCTATTGTTTAGTAGTATTTGATTACTAACGCATAATCCTCAAAAAAATTGCCTTTTCTTGAAAACAAAACTAATGTTTTTGAACAACTCATCCAAACTACACTAAGATACTGCATTTCGGTTGCTTCAACAATTAGGTTGCCTTACCTTGGCAAATTTACCTCATGACTCACCTTTGGCCACTTGAAGGGGCATGCAACTCTCTTTATGCTATAGTAATTCCTAATTATGTGTAGAATTCTAACTTTCCTACTCAGTGACTTTGATGCTTCTTATTGTGCCCAACCTTTGCTTGCTTCCTCTATTGTAGTGATTATTGACAAAAGTTACCATAGTATTGATAAATATTTAAATAGTGTGAAATGTCAAAAATTAGTATGGAGCAATCTAAATGTACTATTCGGTGTACATAAAATTTTGTTTTGGTCAACTAGGACAAATTGCACAAAGAGGGTTTTCTTCCAATCTCATCTAATCTTTTTGGGGCTTGGCCCATTCCACCAATAAACTTACAAACGCCAAAAATTTCCAAACCTAGTGTTTCAAAGCAAATCCCTTCCACCTCGCAAAGCTTGCAACCTGCAGTGCACAAGAATTTGAATTACTCCAACCCCACTATGCTTATTGCCCCACTACACCTACCCTGTTGCACCATTTTTTAGAGCCTGCGCTAGCTGGGGTGGTGGAATCACTGCTTGCTATGCAAACTCAAGTGTGGGTCTTGCTCTGAAAATGGAGATCATCAAAACAAGTTTGTATAGTTATTTAGGTTACTACCAAGCTTATGTTTTTCTTGCCATCTTGGTTTCCTTGTTGCGCCATTTTGTTGTCAAAAATGCTAACTCTCTTGCTTAGTTTTTAGAGTTTTACCATTTTTGCAAAATTTGGTTGGGTTTGAGTGATTTAGCCACCATACTTGCTCAATTTCAGTCCACCTAGTTCTTTCCTAAATTGGCATACAATGCAATCTTTGTCTTGTAATTTGCGGTTTAAGTTTTTGAATTCTTTTGAAAAAATGCAACAACATTCATAGAAGTTTTGTTGGTCTTCTACAAAGTGTTTTGAGAAATTTTTGTGGCTAAATTTTTTGTGCTGTGATTTAGTTAGTTTCTCTTTCTAGTGTAATTGACCTTGCACCCTCCTCTACATTGTCTTCACTGAGCTATGTGTAATTCATTTTTGATGAAATGCTTTGTTTTTCTTGGGTCATGGGGTTAATTGAAGCTAGCTTGAAATTCATGCACATGTATAATTGGAGAGTATATACATTTCACTTTTTCTTAGGGCAAAACTTCCATGTTTGTCTAGAATTGGTAAACACAAATTTTGTGTTTTTGCATTTTTCAATTCCGGGGTTAGATGGAAGTTCACTCTTCAAATCAAGATGTGTTTGAAATGGTCAAGCTTGTAATATAGTAGAACCTTTCTAATTCAATACCTTGCATAGGTCATAGTATCTCTTGGTCCCAACTTCATGATCCATAATCAAAATCAAACTCCTAGTTCTAGTTGTATGCAATTAGAGAGGTTCTACTATACTATCTTACTACAATTGATAGTAGCATTGTGTGTAATGTTCCTCTAAATATGATCCTCTAGATTTACAGCCAAACACATTGTTTCTTTATTTCTTAAATTTTTTCTATGGTACCGTGCTCATATGGTGCATGACAATTAACCAACAACTTCCAGATTTAAGTGGTCAATTTACCATTTTGTCAAAAAGAAAGCTATCAAAAATTTGAGATCACTAGGATCAAACATTTTGTTTTTTTACTAGTAGATTTGCTTTTAAGTTACAAGTAGATGTGTATATTTCTTGTTGGTTAATAATTGTTGGTTATAAGTGTTATGCACTATATTTTATTTCAATTTTACACATGTTTGTTGTTACCTTGTTTTTGAAATTGTGGTTGTTTTCAAAAGGTGGATGGCAAGTGGAGGTGTAGAAAGGAATTCAAATGCTTGAGGATGTTGAATTGATTTTAATGCGTATGTTTTCAAATGTTTTATTAGAGCAAAGATTATATTTATATGCAACATCTATGGCATTGCACTTGGATTTACATGATTCTTGCCCTTCAATTGCAAAGGAAAAACACATGCATGGGGTGCGTGTTGTCCTCTACTTCACTTAAATCCCCTCTTTAATCATTATTTTTTTGTTTTCTTTTGTTTGTGCTTGATCATTTGCTGACCATGTGAAAACATCAATGAAAGCATCAGTGCAGTGCATTCTTTTGTTATTCCTTGCATTCTGTAGTAATCCTATGCTATACTCAAAAAATCTACACTAAATATTGCAATTAGGTTGCCTAAACTATTAAGTTGCATTCTCCTAGAAAGTTACCTAATGACTCATTACTTGGCCACTTGGAGGCGCATGCAAGTGATGTAGTTCTCTAAATATTAGGATTTCAAATGATTACATAGTTAGTTCTTTTTGCAACTTTATTAATGTTGGCGAGCCTTTTAAAATTGGTCATTTTAATAAAAAAATCATCATGATAATAATAAATATTTATATAGTGTAAAATATCATAAATTAGTGTAGAGCAACCTAAATGCAATATTCAATGTAGATCCATCATTTTGATTCTCTCAAATCCAACTTAACCCTTAAATGTCTAATAAAGCCTTTTGCAGTCAATACAATACAAGGTGTTTTTTTGTGTGTTTGGAATGGATCCACCTTTTTACTATATTTGAGATCAACAAAGAAGTTGGAATATAAATCAATGCGGTTTTAATGAGTTATTTGAGATTCCAAAATAAAACATTTGTCGGTAGTAAATGTCAATTATACAGCAACATATCCACTATCCCTATGGGATGTTTAAGGACTAATATAGAAAAAGTTTAACCTCTTTTTTCCATCTCAAATTTTCTTTGTTTGTCGTAGAAATTATGCCACTGATTGGTTGTTTCAACCCCAACCATGAACACATCCTCACACCTCCCTTGCATAAGCTCAAGTTTTGCAATCTTTTCTCATGTTTATTTTAGCTAAAATATCATATGCTGACTTGCTGTATAATACATAGGAAAAAAACAAAGGAGATCTATATGGGAATAAAAGAATGGTTAAATAAAAGTCAAGTTTAGAAAGCTAGTGATCATTCTAAGGTAGGACCATCCATTTCCAAGCAGAGATCCAAATCCAACCTGTAGGGTGTGTTGTTTCCAACCAGCCTATTTCCAAGCCTTGGAATGGGAATTTCTTCCTTTTCAATATTAAGATAAATGAAGTCATGACATGTGTCCCAAAAAAAATTAGGAAGTAGTAGTTTGGCTATGATTGGAATTAGGAGAGTCTAGGAATTATTTGTGGGTCCAAAACACTTTATGCACTCCAAAATTTGTATACAACTCAATTTTGCTTGAAAAACTTTGAAGAAAATTGTGTTGCAATATTTCACATAAAGCCATCAAAGAATAGTTTGCGCCGCATTGTTGCTCTAATGTGTTGTCCTCCAAGAATTTAAATGATCTAGAATGAGTGGTCCTACCTTATATGCTAAAAGTATAAAGCAAGGTTTTTTTTTGTTTTTTAAGAAGTGCTAAAGTGGGGATTTAAAATATTATAGTGGTGCTTTAAATTTCAACATTCATCCACATATTGGATAGAAAATATCACATTATTGGAAGCACATGTTACATGTCTATAATCTAATTTTCATCCAAAACTTGGCAATTTCATCCAAGATTTTTTTAATTTGAAGCATTTTCGGCAATTTCATCCAAGTTTTTGGCAATTTTTTGACATTTTTTAGCCAAACTATTTTTTTTGGATGCAATTTGGCACTAGAAAGCCAAAAGAAGCCTTGGTAAAAAGGTGCACACTTACAAGAGTGAAAAGGTTCATGTTTATTTGTGGTAAGAATGGGTTTATTTTTTTATTTTGTTCTGATGTTGGTTGTTTTGCTCTATTTGGCATCAATGGTTGTTTAGGAGGGTATGTGCAGCCACCACCTATTGCCACGTTGCTAGAGTAGGTAGATAGACCATCCAAGAGAAGGTCCAACCAAGGGCTTTGGGATCAGCCTGCTCTTGGTCTCAATTCTTGCGGGCTTTGGAGTTTTTTAATGTCCCTCTAGAAAATCGGCTCATCTAGTCTTAACAATGACAATTTCCCTTTTGAAAACCATGGTAATTGACTCTTCACCCTTGGTAAGGTGGAAGCACCCGTTGCCAACAATGCCTCACACCCAACATGTAGGGTGTGCTATTTCTACCATGAGCAAGAGTAGGTGCTTTGGAATGCGTTCTTTTGTCCTTTGCAAAGTTGGGACTATTTAAGTCATGCCATGTGTCCCAAAGTGAAGTAACAAGTAATGAGCTGAAAATGGTTTGGCTATTGGTGGAATTGCATGCATCTAGACATTGGCCATGAGTCTAGAACACTTTTTGACTCCCATAATTCACAATAATTTCAGTTTTGCACAAAAAATTATGAAAGTTTTGCAATCTCAACATTTCTTATCTTCCTACATGGAATAAATATTTGTCACCTCAAACTCTTTGCAAGTTGTTGCAAAACCTTTTTAGTTATTGGGTATGGGTGCTTCCACCTTATCTTTGCTAATTTTGCAAAAGTCTATTCATCTCAAAACGTGAAAATTTGACAAACACAAAAAACTCATGACAAATGGGAGTCAACAAAATTTGGTTTAAAAAATATAGTGCAATCCTTTTTTTGCAATTACAATATCTTCTTACTTTTGTAGAGTGTCTATGATGAATATAGAATACAACATTTACATATTGTGGACTTGATTTTCTTTAACATCAAGATTTCAAATTCCATTTTTCATGAAATAGTCATTACATAGTCATACTCATTATCTTGGGAAAAAACACTTTCCCAAAATGGATTTTGGGATACTAACTTTTGCATTTGCAAGAATATTTTGGTGACTTGAAGTGAGTTTTTTTGATAATTCTTTCAAGATATTTTGTCATTGATGTAAAGTCTTGAAGAAATCATCATAAAATTAACTCAAAATCACCTAAAAACTCTTAAAAATGAAAAATTCAAATGTCCCCAAAATTGGGGTTCTTCTTCAAATTTACTAATATTACACGTCAACTTGGCATCACCACAACAATGCAATGTGCTACCAAGACCAATTCTATAGCAATGCATAACACATTTGGGAAATACTTGGCTATAACCAATCTTGAGCTTGGTGACAGCTTTCTTCAAAGGGTTTGCTATTCAGTCTTCTCTTTTTGTTGTTGATCTATTTGTTATGATGATTTATTAGTTCTATTGCTATCATACTATGCGTCATGTTGAATTTACCTCATGAGTGGTTTTGAATACAAGGTCATGGATTGATTTGGATGTCTTTCATCATAGGTGTTCCATTATATTGGATTTTTTTCTTTAAAGAGTTATTCATTTTGTTTTTAGGTTACCAAACATTACAATGACAATTTGTATGTGGAGATGTCATTAGAGTAGTTGCAATTAATTGCAACTGCTCATGTCTTTGCCCCGCACAAGACCACTTGGCTAAGGTGGTGGAATGAGAGTGAACTTGGGAGATGTTCCCTTTGATTTCTTACTAAACCTGCATCAGAGAGGAATTTTGAAAGCTAGCTTAACAAAGCCGCATTTTATGCAATAGTTAGTCTAATTCACTTTATTGCATAGTTTTTTGTAAATCTTTGCTTAATAATGTGTTTAATATTGTATGATTTAATGGTAATGTAATGATGCTTTTTATTAATTAAATTTTGTGTTTATATTGTAGTTGAGTGATGCTTCATGGGAAGCATATTTGAAGGTTATTTGAGAGGACAAGGTAGTAGTGAATATGTTTGTGGATCCAAAGCCTCTTTCTATTCATAAGTTTGTTGAGGTTTGGCAAACTTATTTAGGGATTTGGGTTTCATGGCGTTTTTTAGAGGCAAATCTGCTTATTCAAAAAATGACTTTGACAAACACGGCAAGGTGGATCTTGTGGTGAAGAGAATCATTTATAGGTTAGTTCTTTGAACTCTTTCATTCACTTTTATGCTTATTCAATTATGTGAAGTCCATTTCATTAAATCTATTTTCTCTTACATCTATGTGTGCTTTCTAAGTACTTTGCCTTAGAGCTTGTTCCTAGTTAAAAGGACTTTGAAAGCCAAAGATTTGCCTTTCTTCTTCACCACTTAAATGGAGAAAGCATCTGCAAATTGCATTTATGCTCCAGCTCAATAGCGTGAGTGGTCTGCTACACACCTCAAGCATGGAAGGTGGTATCTTGACTGCATTCATGGTGGTTGCCATGAAGAGGAGAAGGCAATAAAGGCTGTTTGTCATGGTTTGGACCTTCATAGGATGCAGCCTTCTAATGTTAATGGAGAAAAGAATGTAGAAGTGGAAGAAGACCTGTTGCAATTGGATGCTAAGGAGTTGAAAAAGGTTTTAGTAGAGAAGACCAAAATTGTAGAGAAGGCAAAAGCAAGAGAGGCTAAGGAAGCTGAGTTACTTCTAAAAAAGGAAGCTGCAACTCAAGCTAAGGCACAAAAGGTAGCTGAGAAGGCTCTTGAGAAAGTTACAAAATCTTTTGTGCAAGGTTCAAGACAATCTGTAAGGAATGTAAGTATAATAGTATTGACTACTGCAATTCCTGTTTCTCTTCTTGTCTCCATTAGCAACTCTCTTTCTATTGGCACACCCAAGTATTGAGCATCTTATGCAAGGCTTACATCTTCAACACTTGAGCAAAATGTATTTGTCCTATTTTGGCAAATTTAGAGTCAACGTCCTCATCGTATGTAGAATACCTACTCCACGGTTCATTGCTTACAATGGATCAATATTTTCTTGACCATGGTAGCTTTCCTATAGAGTGGAACAACATGCGTACTTTCATCAAATTTTTATGATATCTATTTTTTCTTTGATTTTGTTATATTTTTGTAATATATCTGACATTTTTTGCATTCTCTTTCATCATCACCATCTCATTATGTTGTGCAACATGTAAGTGATTGGCCTAGGTCATTTAAGGGCTTGATTGGAGGCCAATCTTGCAATGCAAACTTCATTTTTGCCAACATACGTAAAGGATTGCTTGTTCCCAATATCTCAAATCCTCCAAATGCCATTCCACATTGGAATGCCCATCAACATGGATTTTTTGATTGCTTCTTTGATTTTACGAAAACCCATTTGTAAGATAATGGTGCAATTATCATGTTCCATGCTAAATCAACCAATTTGATGAGTTGTTGACTACATTTCTCTTAGCCTATGAGTTTGTTGTAAAAAAGAAGTACAATTGCGCTAACCAGATGCGTCTTGCATGTGCCACCAATCCCTCTAATACAGTAAGTCTCAAATCTTTTTACTACATTTTGTGTTATTTCATTTTATTTGAATTTGGTTTATTGTATTCAATTACCTTGCTTTTTGTTTTGCAAATATTTTTTTTATATATTACTGTACTAGTTTGTGGCGTTGCAAAAAGGTGGATTTCCAATTTCAAGGTCATTCAGGTTGTGG
The DNA here is from genome assembly GCA_963920765.1 of Ulota crispa. Classification (NCBI taxonomy): domain Eukaryota; kingdom Viridiplantae; phylum Streptophyta; class Bryopsida; order Orthotrichales; family Orthotrichaceae; genus Ulota; species Ulota crispa. The sequence continues at coordinate 61,351 of OY987247.1, read as the reverse complement.
TTCTTATAGGGGTGGATATTTATTTGGAGAGAGATGATTTAGTGCAAAATTGCATATTGCACAAGAACAAATTTCATCTACATGGTCTCCTTTTGCGAGGCTCTTGCAAGAAGGACCATGGCCTACTCCAAATGTTGATTGAGTCAATGACTCAACTGAGCAATATAGTTGTTGATTGTATGGTTAGCATTGGTAAATTTTCTTTTCTCATTATTTTGAAAATTTGTTGTTTGCTTTGTTCCATTTTAATTATAAAATTGGTATTTTGTTTACAATTAGTTGCAGTTTGTGCGGGTGCTTCCATCCATGCATGTTGCGCTGCTGGAAGGAGCTTAGTTGCAATGGAGGACAACTTGTTGTTGTTGACAAAAGTACTTTTGCCGCTGACCACTGCAGCAAGAGTGAGTACTTCAAAGAAGCAACGCATTGATGTCCTTGCTGAGTCTGAAGCAGAGGAGGATGAAGAGGCAGCATTGCCTATCTCTTCTTTACTCCTTCCTATTGTTTGTAGTAGATTTGGTATGTTTGTGTTTTGTACCTTCCGTTAAATTTAACTTTCTATCTTCAATTTGTGATTTTTGGGTGATTTCAATGGTTCATTATTTTTGATGCATCTGTTTGTCTATGTAGCTCAGGCCTAAGTCTTCCACCGACAATTTACCTTGACCACCACTCTTTTGTACATGGCAATCATGATTTGTCTTTTTATTTGCCGTCTTATGCTAAAAAGACTGCAAATCTTTATGCTATCACTGATATTGTTTATTAGGAATCACAGCCATTTTGTGGAGATGAGAGGGTGGAGTAGTTCTTGCAAGCCTTTGCTGTTGAGTCAGATGGAGATGATCTCATATCATCTATGTGTGAGATTGATCATGAGTTTGGAGTATCTTTAGGTTGTATTATTTCTTTGATAGACTCATTTGCAGAGTAGTGCAAAGACATCGGATGGTGCATTATAGATGTCTCTAGCTTTTTAGAGTTTCTATACTCTAGACACTACATTTTATTGATGTTTTGTTGCTTATGACTTTATATATTTGGATTTGATTGTCCTGTTGTCATTACCACTCTTTCACTAAACCTTATTTCTTTTTATTGTCATGTCTACAAGTTATTCTTATTGTTACTATTAAGTATTTTGATGTTCACTGCTATTTAAAAATTTGCAAGTATTTTCTTCATGATCATTCTTTATTTTTGTTTGTCTTAATGTTACCTTTGTACATCTTTAGCATGCTCACATCTTTGAATTTTCCTAAACCCTCTAATGTTTTAATCCCTATACCTTGCTTATTTAAATATGCCCTTTCTTTCTATCTTGGTCTTGATTTTTCATAAATCTCTCTTTTTAGATTTTTCACGATCATAGGAAATTGACACGGCTATAGGTACCCAAATCCATAGTAATAGGATTTTTCAAATTTCTAGATCAAATTTTGGCTCCTTGTTCCTAGCTCCCAGCTCTTGGCTCACAAAATAGCATTCGGCCCATTCACTAGGCAGATGACATACTTAGTTGGCTTCATCGTGCTCTAATCAACCTCCTTTTTCAATGACACTTGAGCGTATACTCTTCTTGCAATAAAGAGGTTGACTTTGTTTCTATCAATAAAGGGGGTTTTGTAAAGAACCTGCACCACCTTGATATATCTCTAAGTGAAAGCTAGACTTTCACTATATTTCAAGTTTGCTTTGTTTGAATGCTGGTTGAAATGGTGGCGCGTTGCTAGAAATAACTTGTCAATGTGGCACTAGTCACTATACTCTTCGCAAATTTGTATTGTCTATGGCTCCGGCTCCTCAACCTTACCTTTGAACGCAAGGTGATTGGGACTATTCAGCACATGCCATCATTATTGTTGTACATTTCCTCTATGCTTCTGATTTTTTTCTAGAAGAGACTCTCGTGCAGCTTCAGGAGTATGTGCAAGTGTTGGAACAGGAAGAAATCCACCGTTGTTCCCTATGCTAGCCATTAGCAAAAGCCCAACAAAGATCCCCCAAAATTTGATAAAGTGATTGTAGATAGTATAAAAAGTTTCCTCACTAAAGGGTATCGCATGTAGTTACAAATGGTTATAAGTTGTATAGCCTAAGTGAGGAAGAAAGATACCAAATTAGACATGGCAATGGACTTATAAGGAGCAATCGCAGCTGGGGGATTGCGCCTATGTGCATGCAGATGAGGTGGGGCAATTGCGTGTCCAAAGAGGCAACCATGGGTCCAAAGTAACAACTGCAAGTGCCAAGGTCTGGGGTCGCCTGTACATGGAGGTCTAAGGGGCACATACGGGTCCAACAGGTCACATGGAGGTCAAGCAAGGCGCGTGCAGGCCCGAAGGGGCAACAGCAGTTTAGAAAGGGTGCATGCAAGTTTGTGTCTTGCGACCACAGGCCTAGGCGCGTGCCTACCCTACACCCTTAAACTACGCGGTTGACAGGCGGTTGCAACCTAAAGTAGCCTAGATGCAGGAGTCAACCTCTCTTGTAGTTGCCCTATAGATGAAGTCACCCTGACACCTCTAGTTGCCCCAACACTTTTAGTCGCCCCTCCTACAATCGCTCAAGTACCAAAATCGCCCTAAACCTACATGCGTCTCCAATTATTCCACTCGGACGCCACATGGCATCCAATTGGGCTAATAAATTGGAGGGGTAGTTTTCAAAAAGTCAAGGGTAAACGTTGACCCTACTAGACGGACAAAGGGGCTCATGTTTGTCTATGATGTCAAGTTTGTTGAGTTGTTGCAATGTCCAAGAAGACAACCCTAGAGATGACCTAATCAAAGACACGGTGTTGAAAAGTGAAGCTATAAATCAAGAAGATATTATATTTCCATCTTCAAAGATGGACCTTGTTATTGTTCTTAATCACAGTCATGGTCCAAATGTGTAGTATCATTTTTATTATCTACATACAAAATGGACTTCTTGTACATGTGCTTGGATTTGTCAAGGAAATATGTGTAAACATATATTATGAGTTCTACACTTCCTAATAGAAATTGATGATGAATAGCTCATTAAAGTATGTGAGTGTTTTTACAATTCTTTAGAAGGTGGAACGTGGATAATTCCTACAACATTAGATCATGGAGAAGACCTTCTTGCTTTTCCACCAATAGAGGACATTATTATGGAAAATGAAGAAAATAATGATTCCACATCATGTTTGGGAGAGAATTCATCCTCAAACTTGGCAAATTTAAGCAAGAAGACACTACAGGATGAGGTTTTAAAACTTCAAGAAAAAGTTTTGGCCAACCTTGCCTTTGAAGAAAATGCTACTACTATCATTGTCAATTCTCAATGCTATTTATTACAATTACCAAAGCCATTGAAAGATACACATTTACATCTTTTGGATCCATTAACAATAGTTGTTGATGATTGGAGTACTTCTATGCAAAGAAAAAAACCAATGATGGAACGCATTTTGAAAAAGAGGAGAAATTGAAGTTTTGGTAAGTGCTAATACCAAAAATTCAATGTGTATTTTGATCTTTTCCTAACAATGTAAGATGCTTTGTACTTATTGTGTTTAATGCGGTATATAATTTTCCTTCATTCTCACCCTAATTTCATATTTGTATGGAAGTACATCGTGAGAAGAAAATGTTCTTTTAAGCAATGCAATTTTTTCATCCAATCTTTGTAGGTCAGCTTCACTTGTGATTAGTTGATCACAATTTCATGCTTTTGTGCTCATGCAGATTTGCATCACTTGATGGCTATCTTTATCAATGATTTTAGCATTGTTGAAATTTGTTTGTTCAATACCTTGCAGGTTTGTTTCTTGTAGGCTTAAATATTGTCTACCAATTTCAGTGTCTTTCCAACTAATACATCCCTAGGATGATCAATATTTACATTGCTAGATTTCTTTTGTAGAATGGGGATTGTAATCATGGAGAAATTTGATATGTGCAATCCACAACTAGCAAGATATCTTGTTTGGCATTTTAGAACTAGCTCTTATGCTGCACTTTCACACTGTTGTTGTAGCAAGGATTTGTATTTTGGTTTTCTATTTGGTGCAAGGGGGGCATTTTTTGAGAATGGTTTGTAGTCTAGCAAGCTCCATCTTATTATTTGTTGGATTGGAGGTGGCCCTTATGCATGGATTTTTGTAAATTTTTGTAGTACCATGGGTGTTTTTTGTAGGCAAAAAATAATCACAAGACATTGTTTGAAAGTGCCCAAATAACCATTGCCTTCTTCTAAGTATTGCATTGAATTGCATTAGGCAACACCTCAAAAAAAGTTAAAATGCTCAAATAGTTCAAAACAAATGGCATCAATTCTCAATTTGACAAGAAAGTGTGCAATGATAATATTAGATGGAACTATTAAGCATTCTCTATGATACACATTGAAAAGTATCAAATAGGTGCGTAGCATTTTGTTGAGAATCTTTCATCATACATTCACAGCAATCTATCTTCAGTCAAAAATCCCATTTTTTTTTTTATAAAAAATCTAAAACTCTTCTCAATATTTTTGATGTGGTCTCAATTTACATCAACGTGACTTTCAAGATGATATAACCAAGCAATAGCATTACCGGTATCAGTGCCAAAGGATGACTATAGTAATAAGCAGCAAAGATGAAGAAGCTGGGAGTACATCCTCTAACACATGACTCCCATTGAGCTTATCTAGTCCCATTTTTCCAAATGGTGAACTTACAAAAGTCCATGTTATTGAAATTTTTGTTTTTGTAGCTCCCATTGTCAATCTTGCTAAGTTTGAAATACAATTGTCTTTGTGTTCTTGCGCTTTTTAAGTTTCAATAGTAGATTTTTTGATGATTGTTTGTGTTTGGTGATTTTACAAGAATGGAATACCACAACAACTAGTGATACTCACTTTAGCAAGAGCAAGCCTTGTGTTGTGATTTTTGAAGTAAGAATATAGCAACTAAAGCGCTTGATGGTCTCTCACAATACTCATAGTACTTGCACTACTGGTTCATTTATGTGTTTCATGAAAACATTGACCTACTTGGACTTTGGAAGCAACCTCCACACAAAGATTTGAAAGCTAAGGTAAAGAAACTTATCTTTTTATCAACAATTTTTCACATTGTTGTTAGATTCAAGAGATCCGTTGGTTTAGAGGCTACAAGTTAATTTGATAATATGTCCTTATTTCTAGCCTAGGACACCTATTGTCATTTCATCTTTATCTATATTTTGATTTGAAATCAGATTGTGTCTATGAACAAATCTTTAGAGAAGCATTTTTCAATATTAAAAAGGGGACTTACCTATCTTGCTCTTGTGGATATGGTTGTTGGTGTATAGCGCCTGTAATGAGAATTTGATCATTGCTATTTCTTTGCTCATACTGTTATAAAGTCTAGGTCATGGTAACGGCTAAATTTTAATCATGATATTCAAGGGTTATGGTTCTCAATGATAGACTTCTAACATTATATGGTTTTCAAAGATTGGAGTGAATAAGCACAGTTTATTTCCCTTTTATGTTTTTTGGAAATTATCATCAATGTGCTGCTAATGAAAATAATTTTTTATTGCAAATAGGTGTGAATACCTCAACTAGATGGAGGCAAGGTTGTCTAGACCAACGTGACGTTGGCTTTTTTCGTCCAAATGTCATGATGCGTCCGTCATGACGCGGCAGGATCCGTCCAAAATGTTGATGGACCGTCCAGGCCATGGATGATGTATGTCAATTTGTCCATCGTCTAATTCATTGATTGGACAATGAGTTTGTTGACAAGACAACACGTCTGTCAACCAAACGGCAAGTCCGTCCAGTTATCAACAAGAGCGTCTACCAAAGGCACGGTCCGTCCACTAGACGGCTCCCAATGTTTCTAGTCCGTTGTGCAAGTTTGGCTGTTCACAAAAGCTTTAGGGTTTCAGGACCATAAGAAGGACTTCCGACTATTCAAGGTCATGTTTCCTTGTTGATCTTTGCTCCTATGACTTGGTCGGTGTACAACCATTGCATTGGAGGGAAGTCCAAAAAGAGTGTGTGTGGGAAGCACTTGTTGTGAGAGCAGCAAGTGTTGTTTCTACACCACATTTCATATAGAATACTAATCTTGTTTTTTTGTTTTTAAGGTCAAGAAGAAGAACAAGCAGTAACAATGGGCGAGGGCAAGACTCAATGGAACCCATGGTACACGCAACAACCAGATGGGAAAAGTGCATGCACGTATTGTGGAACTATCTTGAGTTATCAAAAAGATCGTCTGCTTTTCCATTTGGGGTACAAGGGAACTAAAAACCTCCCTGGAGTGAGATTGTGCAACAAAGCCAATGCAGCTGTGAAAACAATGTTTTTCAATTGTGGAGGACATGTACCTGCAGTGTCAATGGATATAAATGAAAATAATGTGGAAGTGACATTGCCGTCAACAACTCCGACAAGTGCTATACATGGGAAGCGACAATCTAATGCTTTAGTCTCAGCAAATGAAGGTGGAGAAAACTATGAGGGATAATGCTCCCAAGAATGATTGTTGGAGGCGTCCGGCCCTAGTTTACCCGCCAGTCCACCTTTGAGGCACTTATCTTTACAAGAAGGAATGAACTCCTCAAAGTATCAAATGCTAGACAAGAAATGGGCTAAGTTTTTTGTGAAGTTAATATACCATTCAATATAGCAAAGCATCTTGTGTTTATAGATGCAATGAGATCTACATCAAATGCAAGGGTATTGTACAAACCTCCAGCTTACCATGCAGTTTGTACAAAGCTTATGGACTTTGCAAAGGACAAAGTGGTCAAATTGATAACAGAGAAGATAAAGGGACCAATCTACAAATATGGCATGACAATATGCTTCAATGGATGGGACAATGTGTCACACCGGCCAATGATCAATATCATGTTGGCATGTACAAGTGGAGAGGTTTTTCTTGGATCTGTAGATACAATAGGTGAAAGCCAAGATGCTACCTATGTGGCTAATTGCATGCTGGCTTTCATTGAAAATGTGGAGGACAAAACATAGTACAGGTTTGCACAAACAATGCAGGGAGCATGCGTGCAGCCGCAACACAAATAATTTTTGATTTCCACACATTTACTTTCAAGGTTGTCCAGCGCATGTGCTTGACCTTTTACTTGAAGATTGGGGAAAACAAGATTGGATATCAACAATTGTGGTGAAATTAAAGGTCATTGTAAAATACATTGGCAGGCATCACATGCAACTTTCAATCTTTTGTCAACATTTTCCCAATCACATGCTAAAAAATCCAAATGACATGCGCTTTGCAACCACGTTTCTCTTGATTAAGCGTTTGGTGGAAGTAGAAGAAGCCATGGAATTGACTATCCATGATCCACAATGGAATGAGTACTTGAGGAATTTTACAACAGATGAAACGCGGAAAAAGGCAAAAAGTGTACGACAACATGTATGATCAGATTCATTTTGGAAGTCTTGTTTGAACTTTGTGCGCATGGTGGAGCCTATCTTGGTTGCTCTTTGAGAGTTTGATGGCAAACGCCCATGTATGGAGAAGGAGTGCATTTTGATGAAGAACGTGGAGAAGAGCATTTTATCTTTCAAGGATCCACCATTCTTATTACCAACAGAGTATGCAGGTTGGGCTAAATATGAAATTTACATGTGGTGGGATATGATGAGAACAAATCTACATTACGCAGGTGCTCTATTGAATCCCTTTTTACTTGATTAAATTATGCTAATGGACAACAACTAAGCACACGTGGCCATCTTGAGAGTACTACGCAAACTATCAATTGGAGACCAAGCAGTTGCGTCTGCTTTGTTTGACTACCAAGCTTTTCAAGAGGGAAGAGGGATTTTCAGTGAATCCCTTGACGTATACGCTTTAAATTTGGAGCCCCATGAATGGTGAGATTTTCTCGGGGCCCCTGCTCGTACACTTGCGTTGATTGCAAAAACAATCTTTGCACAAGTATATTCCGCATCACCATGTGAACATAACTAGAGCATGTACTCGTTTGTTCATAATAAATCTTGCAATAGATTGATATTAGAGTGCGCAAAGCAATTGGTTTACATTTATACCAATCCCAAGACTCTTAAAGAAAGGGAAGCAGCAAATCTAACACGGTGGTATATTGAGAACATGATATCAGAAGACTCCATGACAGAAGAATCTGATGGTTTGGACCATGGGTCACTTCTCTCTAACCTTGACGATGATGACTCTGCTAAAGACAATGACCCATTTCCTAGAAGTAGTGGGAGGCATGAAAAGCGTAATCTAATTGATAAGTCTGTATTCGACTTCAATGAGGGGAATAATAATGGCAATGGCCACAAGGGACACAAAGAGTTTCCACCACATATGCCAAATACATGGGCTATTGGTCCAAGCAAGGTACATATGGAAGAGGACGTGATGGCACAAACTTTGCCAAGTCCAGGCCCTATTGATGAACGTGTGGCCATTGTAACAGATCCAGATGGCATTGATGTTCAAAAAGGACACAACCATGATGCGGTTGTTTCACCATCATCGCCTGTTCAAACCACTCGTACAAAAGGGCGCCCTCTTATCCTAGATGTTGACATGCCTCTTCCACATCAAGACTCAATTGGAGTGCAATGTCAAGTGCCATTACAGGGTAATCCACCATCAAGGCCTTCTACTTCCGAAGTTCATCCTTGTGGACCAACTTCATCAATAGGCACACGGTTGACTAGTTTCTTTCCACCTTTGAGTATGATAGAGCATATAATTGCAAACTAGACTTTGTCACACCCAGTTCAACATCCCATTACTCAATCTAAATGGCCACATCAATAGGGTACTACTAGTGAATACTTGAGTAAAAGAACACACCAAAAGATGAGAAGAGAGCTAGGGGCAGCCCAACCATTTAATATTGTAGGGATGCCCAATATAGATGGTGTTATGGATGCAATTGGGCAAAGACCTATTCAAACAATGTCCTCTATTGTTTGCCATCATCCTGGCAGTCATGCTTCTAATCCCCGTTCTAATTCCTCAAGTCAAAGTGGCAGTGCTACATCCAACAACAATGATGGATCCATTGGTGGTAGTGTAGGCGCATCTTGTAAGGTTCCAAGAGATAGTGATTATAGAGTGCCGCGATAAGGTCTAGCAGCAAGAGTTGGCAAAAATGACACAGCTGTAAAAGATGTTAATGCCATTAATCATGTACGCACTCTCAAGCATGGAAAACGTTGAGTGCATCCATGTGAAAGAGAACAATCTCTTCATATTCTAATATGCAATGAGTTGTTAGGCTCACTACCTTCCATGCCACTTTTGGCATTAATATGAAATACCCCTCTTGCTCCTTTTCACTCCCATGAATTGATTAAGAACTTGTATAGGTACAATTACTATCCATTTTGAACAATGGGTCCATCTTTTAATATACTATTGTAATACACAATTTTAGTTATTAAAGATTTTATAAAAGATCACTTCTGACTTATTTTGTACCTTGCAAAGTACATGGTAGTCACAAATTTCTAGTGCTTTAGGGTGTCTTAAAAGTTTGGGGTTTACTAAATTGTAGTCAATATAGGGGTTTAGAAATGTAACCCCTAAAGGACCCAGCCCTTTCTCCTATGCAAATCACTAGTAACTGCCACTTCTAGGAGGTATCGTAAAAAGGAATTTTTTGATTTGTTTTTAGAAAAAACAATTCTACAATCTTGCCCAAACTGTAAGTAGTCATGGTATTTGTGGGAAAAAGAGCAGCTCATTATTGATGGAGAAGAGTGACATATGTACATTTGAAGAGGAAAAACAATTGATTTTTTGTGGTGTCTAATAACTTTTATAGCATTTGGTAATAGTCTTTGACCACTCTTAAAACCACAAAATTCCTCTACTTGAAGTTGCACTTCATGTTATCCATGCAGGACATGAAGTTAGGTATGCTTGTGAGAAATCTCAATACACTTGGAAGTGTACCACACATGGTGGAAAACGAAAAAGGTACTACATAGTGAGTGGAATCACCAGATTGTTTAGAAATCTATTATTAAAAGCAAACTAGCAAATCCCAATGGTTATAAACTTATAGTGCTGTGATAAACAATGTACTTCCTACGGTTAAGTATTTTCACTAAAATATTGAAAATTGAGTAAAATAAAAGAGTTCAATGTTTAATTTTACAATACAAAATCCAAAATTGCTTGCACCCAACAATCCTCATAATTTTTGTCTCATACATTGAAATGGACTAATTCAAAGCTTCTCACATACACAAAATCACAAAGATTAAATTTTAGAATTTGTTTCAAGGAAAATTTAACTGTAAAGAAGTTCTACGACTTCTAGAGCCTTGGACAAGCGGTCCTCTCCTACTTCTCATAAATTCATGCATAACTTTTTCATCAAGTTCCAAAATGATGGAAAATCAAGATGCCCGCGTACATCTTTCTTTTCCTCGCCTTTCATAAAAGTATGGGAAGATCACACCAAAAGGTTTAGCCATAGGGTTTAGGTTGAAGTCCAAGTCCTCCTCAAAGGGGTTAAAGCTTCAATTTGTAAAGTTCAAAGCACATATTGTACTTCTAGTATTTTTGTTCATCATTGTACATGTTAATACAAATTTGGAGTTGTAATTTACAACCAAAATAATATACAACAAAAACATTCATTACAAAAAGGCAAAAATGGAACAAAAAATTTCATATGTATTTATATGAAAAGGAAATTAGTGAACCATACATTGAAGACAAAATACAATCATTGCTACACGTGTTCTTTTCCATTACTATAATACATGCAAGTGCTATAGGGTACATCTTTAAGTTTTGCACTATAATTGTGATACACAAGTATCTAGTCTTCCTTCCTAGCTTGTTTGTCCTTCAGTTCTTGTTCTTTGCGAGCCTCGCGGTAGCAACTTATAGGTGGTGTCCAAAATGTTGGAACACCACTAAGACATTGTACAACATGTGTCACCAACCGTCGTTGCTGTGGATCCTCCTTGATCAATTCACCCAATGATGCCTTGAATATAGAAAATGTCGTATTATCAAGAATCCACTCTACATTTCCACAGTCTTCTTTCCATATCTTTGTCGCAATTTCCCCTATGCCATATCCGTCAGTGTGTATACCAATACATGGTAGCTTCACCTCGCAAGTGGAAGATACTGAAGGCCTTGCCTCCCCGGTCAAGTACATCAACTCTGGTGCCACCCACCAACGTTTATCTCTTGTCTCTTGCAAAAATCTAGGACTTTGGAAATGGTACAAAGAAGGTGTTTCTTCATTAAGGCGACTACCCATTCCCCAATGGCATAGCCCAATCTACATAGTTCTCCCATCATCATTAGGAAAGTGCAGCATGATGTTCTCGGGATTGATGTTGTTGTAGAATTCTGAAGATTGCTGCACAGCATCCACCTTGGAAATCAACGCCCATGCAAGTTCAGTGCAATTGCATCTATATGCCATAATTTGTTTTGCTTATTCCATCCCTTGTGGTCTTGCGTAACAAGCAAGCTCTCCAATTTCTTCACGGTCTTTGTTTTTATGATCCGAATGAAACATGGCACCCAAAGTACCTCCATTCTACCATTGAGAAAAACACTCCATAGTAGTGATGTCTACAGCAAAGAATTTAATGACTCCTAAATGATTGCATGGGCAAACCAATGCCTCAATGGACAACTTCTCCCTAGACTTCTTCAAGTCTTCAACATGCAAGGATGTCTTTGCTACCAATTTCATTGTCTCAAAAATATGCTTTGAATTTTGGAGCCTCATTTTACGCACCCTTTTATGCCCCTCCTTTAAGCTGTGGCCAGATAAGGCAACCACCACCACTCCTCCAGCTACCCCTTGACCTATGGCCAAATTTTGACTCTGTTGAAGCCATGGAGTATTACAAACATTGTGTGAAGAGAATCCATGCACAGCATCATGCCACCAATACACCTTCTTGTGTAGCAAGAACATTGGCTGAGTTGGGAATACAAGCCGTCTGAGTTTTTTATGGTCTTGGCAACTTGGACAAGGTTGAAAATGCATGTTGTCACTTGTTTGTTAAGCCAACAATCAAACCCTTCTTTTGTACGGTCTTCCAACCACTCATCCCTGTTCATTGTTGTATGGAACATGTGGTGGAATTTCCTCTTAATGGTCTCCATTCCTTGTGTTCCATGTGAAATGTATGTCTTTGCCAACTGCAAGATCAAATATTGGTCATAAAAATTCAATGCCTCTTCATGCAACGTCTTTGTTGCAATCTTCCTTGGCCACTTCTCCAAATTTGTAGCTTTGTGCCTCTTTGGTTACATTCATTTTTTGCCCTTCAAAGATTCTCCAACACCCACAGCATTGACCCCTTCAAGTCCTAGAGCCACAGCCTCAGATACACAATTTGTAGATTTTGGAGACTCTTGCACTATTAGATCTCCAATGCCTATCATCCACGCATCAACCTTTGCTTTTGAGAAATCACGCCCCTTCAAAGTAAAAAAAATCAAGCGTTACAAGAGAGGAATTAGGGTTTAGGATTGCACAATGTGCAAAATTTCTCCCTTGCACCTCTCCTTCACTTGAGCCCCTACCCAAGCACCCGCGCTCCCAAGCAAGGACTGGAACCAATCAAGGACAAGGAAGCACCGTCAAAGCAAGCAAGACTCATGGAAAATAGAACGTCATTAAACCATATGTACGCTGTTGCCATTGACGCCCAGTCCATGGAGGCAACAGGTAGTTTGTCTAGACTATGGCCAATCCGTCAAGAAGACAGGTTATATGCAAAGGCGACGGGCAGTGCGTCAAGGCAACAACCAACCGTCAAGCAAACAACCACTCCATCCAGGTCACGACCACTACAACTTAGGAATCGAGAATCCGACTAGGCAACAGCCAATCCGTGGAGAAGACGGCTAGTCCATCCAGACAACGGTCCGTCCATTTAAGCGACGGCAAGTACATCAACAAGAATTGGGAGATGGATCTGCAGGTTGCATGAGCAATCTTAGTGGGGACAGTTGGTCTGTCCAACGGTTGTCAAGACATCTGTTGAAGGGAATGTTAGCCTCTGTAGCAAAAGGTTGTGGAAGCCATCCAATGAATGAGAAGGCCATCCATCGAATACCTTGCGTGGACGGTTGGACCGGCCAGTTGATAGTGTATCCTTGGAAAATCCCTCCACCTTGCAATGCTGATGGATTCCATAAAAACATCAAGCTAGCAGCAACATTGACTCCAAATGGTATAGCCATTGACACTGGATCAATGACAGCTCCAAAAATGACTACGTAACCTTCACCCTCCTTAGATCCAGTGCTACAAATTAATCCAATCCTAGTGCTTTTGCTAATGAATTTGATTGAACCCCCTTCATCCTTCCTAACTCACGTTTGCCAAAAAGTACTTCCAAAGGAGTCACCACTCATAACAACTCCAATGCGTCTTCAAAATTCGTAGAAGCACTAGTAGAAAACTCCTTCCAAAACAATAGAAAATCAACAGTTTCTTGTTGATTTGGGCACTTGCCCACGCTAATTGACTAATTTAACAGAATTCTGCAAAAAACTAAATATGTTTTGTTGATTTGGACACCATTATCTAAATCAACAGAAATTTTGGAATCTTTTGAAGATCTTTTGGCAATTTTTTGTAAATCTTTAAGAATCTTCAAGAATCTTTTAGGAATCATTGAGAATCTTTTTAGGATTTTTAAGAATATTTAAGAATCTTTTCGAGATTTTAGAATCTTTGAGAATCTTTTAAGAATCTTCATGAATCTTTGGAAATCTTTTGGAATCTTTTCAAGTTTTTTTGGAATCTTTGAGAATGTTTGAGAACAATTGAGAATCTTTGAGAATGTTTAAGAATCTTTTAGGAATCTTTGAAAATCTTTTAGGAATCTTTGAGAATCTTTCGAAATCTTTGGAAATCTTTTCAGGTTTTTTTGGAATCTTTGAGAATGTTTGAGAACAAATGAGAATCTTTGATAATCTTTGATAATCTTTGAGAATGTTTGAGAATCTTTTTAGAATCTTTGAGAATCTTTTAGGAATCTTTGAGAATCTTTTGGAATCTTTGGAAATCTTTTCAAGTTTTTTTGGAATCTCTGAGAATCTTTGAGAATCTTTGAGAATCTTTTTGAATCTTTGAAAATCTTTTTGGAATCTTCAAGAATCTTTGGAAATCTTTGAAAATCCTTGAGAATCTTCTAGGAATCTTTGAGAATCATTTGGAATCTTTGGAAATCTTTTCAAGTATTTTGGAATCTTTCAAAATGTTTGAGAACAATTGAGAATCTTTGAGAATCTTTGGAAATCTTTTGAGAATCCTTCTTGAAATTCAAAAAATCTTTGAAAATCTCTAAGAATTTTCAAGAACCTTTTTGGAATCTTTGAGAATCTTTTTAAAATCTTTTTGAAATTTGTTAAAGTACTTCAAAATACTTATAGAAATAGAATCTCTTAGACTGAATTAGAGTCCTTTAGGAATCTTTTTGTAATTCATCAAAATACTTTCAAAAAAACTATCACAATAGTTTAGGTTTGTTTTTGAAATCTTTCTACAATCTTTTTGGACCTCATTAAATTTTTTTGAAGTTTTAAAAAATAAAAGAAGTTTTCAAAAAAAAAGAATCTTTTAGAAGTTTGAGTGTACATTGACTGGTTTATTTTCTTTACTTTTCACAATTTGGTAAGATTTAAACTTAGCAGCCTTTAAAGTCAAGTAAAAACATGACCATAATAACAAAAAACTCAACAATTTTTTGTTGATTTACATACTTTTGGACACAACTTCACTAATTCAACAAAATTTTATATAAAACGTACAACATTTTATTGTTTCAAATACCAAAATTTCTTTACAAACAAATATAAATGATGCTCCTCAATTCTTTGAAGAAATCATGTATGTCCCTTAAGGATTAAAAATACCAAAAATATCTTTGTGTTACATGATAACCAAGTATATAGTTTAATGCAAATTCTTACAAGAAACCAAAGGTGTTTTTTACATTTCAAATAACACAAGGATATATTTAACATTTCAAAATAGAAGAGTTATTTTATTAATTTTCCAAAATAATAGGAGTATAATTGATATTCCTACAAAAAATAAGGACTATTTTTTATGTTTCACATATTTTCGGCGTAAACTTGATATTTTGAAAGACTTAAAGGGTATTTTTAGTATTTTTCCTTCTATTACTAACCAAATGAATTAAAAAAAAAAAATCTTATAAAATATTTTTATAAGCTTTAAAAGATGGGAATTGATATGTGTACCACACCCTTCCAATTACTATACTACAGCCTTCCAATTACTATACCACACCATGGGGTAAATTTTAGATTTCTACCATCAAAAAGTTAAATTTGAAAATTTTGAATTCAGATTTTGGCTTAGAGACCATGGTATTGTCTAGAACCATAAAAAAAGTTGCAATTCAACAACACCCAATGAAAAAGTTTAGTTAGGAAGAAAATTGTTAATTTTACTTTCGTTTGTAAAAAAATATAAGTTTTTTCAATGGGTGTTGTTGAATTGCAACCTTTTTTATGGTTTTAGACAATATCATGGTCTCCAAGTCCAAATTTGAATTCAAAATTCTCAGACTCAAATTCTTGATAGTAGAAATCTAAAATTTACCCCAAGGGTGTGGTACAGTAGTTCAAAGGGTGTGGTTCACATATTAATGCCCTTAAAAAATATTCAAAACTATTCAAAAGTCAATAGAATTTTGATTTTATAATTGCAAGGTTTTAATTTGGTAACTTTTCACGATTTCATGTTATTTGAAGCTATCAAACTATGGAGGCTATTTTAACAAAATAAGGTTTTTTTTACAAAAAAACTAGCACTAAATAATAATTATTAATGAATCCAACCTTTGCCTGCAACAATCCTTATGAGACTTATGAATTCCAAAAAAAATTTATAAACAAAATCAAAAGGATGGAAATAAACAATTTATTAAAAATTTCTAAACACCTTCTCTGATTTTAGCTCATAACTTTTGATAAAAAGATTGAAATCCAAAAAAAATTTTGGAGGTAAAAAAAAAATACATTCATCAACTATTCTTAGTTCTAAGTTTTTTGAAAAAAAGTCCTTTAATGGGCGGAAATAGCCTCCAAAGTCTACTGGATTACTAAAGACATGAACATTTAATGTACAAATAGAATCAAGATACCCATGTGTACATGTGCATTTGCACATTCTCTAGTGGTTTTGAGAATGTGCTAAGGTTGTGGAGTGTGAGAGGAGAGGTGGAGGGTTCAAACCCCTAAACCAGCAGTTGCTTGGGGGCTCGGGCAGCTGCCCAAAAATTTGGGTGGCTGCCCGGCGTTACGGGCAACTGCCCGTTCCCTAAAAATTTCACATTTTTGTAAAATAAAAACAAATTCTATGAAAATAATAATTTAAAAATGAAAAGAAATAGAATTGAACAACATAGAATATATAGTAGAAATCAACAACAAATTAACAGAAAATTGTAAATAATCAACAGAAAATCAACAAAAAGTACCCAAATCAACTTGACCAAATTCACAGAAAAAATCAACAGTTTTTGGTTGAAATTCTGTTGATTTTGTGCTGAATTTTCTACTAGTGAAGGGACATTATCCTTGGACATATCCCTAGTGCAAATTTAAGCCCCATCCAAACAGGTGTGCTATAGAAACATAACGTCCATCCATTTGGCAACATTTGTAATTTGGGACTCCAATAACGGGTCACATGGAAGTTTGTGTCAATTAATTTAACAAATAATCCCACACATCCGCCACCCTCATTGGCACTTGTGGTCCAAATTTCAACTCATTTCCAATGTTTTTGCTAGGTGTTTTGAATAGAATCTTTGTTAATCCACCCTTGAGCAATTTGCCTTGAGGTTATGGGTAAAAAATAGACATATCTATACAAATGTTGAAAACTTTTGGTTTACGAGCAATGACAGCTGTCCAAGTGGACGGACCATCCGTCTGTTGAGGACATCAAGGAACGGCTAGGGCCATTGCGGCCGTTGAGGCAGTCAAGTAGCGGCACGGGCTGTCATGGCTGTCTGATGAATCTGTCTAGGCCAAATCACAGCCCTTGAAATGGACGGACCGCTTGTCCATTCAATACGTCAAGGAGCAACGGGGTCTGTTGAAGCCGTCTGATGAATGTGTCCAAGGGCTATGACAACCGTTTAAATGGATGGACCATCCATCCGCTCAAGCCATTCAAGAGCACGGAGGCCGTTGAGACCGTCGAGGCCTTTGAGGCCGTCTAGATGCAATCTCAACCGTCAAAGTCAACCGCTAGTACCGTCCATCAAAGCCGTCGACTACTAGGGACAGCATGTGATTTTCTATGATGACCAAACGAGATTGGAGATAGCGCCCCGAACCTATGGATGGACTGCCGAACTTGCATCAATGCCCTGCCAATGCCCTAACTCTCAATGGAGGGGGAAATTGTCCATAGCAATGGTCCAAATTTGGGAATTGTAGCGCAATTTCACCTTAATTACCGACATGATTATGTTGGGTAAATAGGGCGTATAAACTAAGTAATTTTTTTCATTATCGTGCTTCCTCTTTTGAGTTGCTTTGTCTTTGCTTGAAAGACTTTGCGTTGCAATTTGGAAGGAAGTGTTATACACTACGCATTTGTCTTGCCACATTTCAATAGCCATCATGCAATAGAAGGCAAAGCAAATTACCAATTGTATACTCCTACACACTGTGTTTTGTACTGTGCAAGTAAACAAATGGAGACTGCAAACTCCCCAATAAGTTCAAAATGCAAAGGTGAACTTCCAATTAGGAAGAAGGGGGGGAACAAATCAAAGGTGGATTGGGACACATTTTGGAATGTCCAAGTTTTGGCAAAACCTAGTTGGGAACAAGAAGTGGAACCTTGGAACAGAATGACAAGTCAAATTTACATTGATTGGGCCTACACTAATTGCCATTGGGATTTTACCAGGTACAAAATGCACATGAAATTGGGCACATCAAACATCAAACTTTGCCAGCACTCTGCATTCAAGAAGAGGTTGACTGAAGTGACATTGGCACTTTGGCGGGAGCTCACAAAAAAGGATGCAACGCTCTCACAATGTCAAATGGTCTACCCAAAGGTTTTTCTAGGGAAAGATGTGGATTGGAGAACCTACCAAGCAAGAAACGGAAGAACCGGTTTCCAAACAAATATCGCCACAATCCTTCAAATCCTGATGTGATATTGGAGGAGGTGGTGCATGACATGGAAGATATCTAGCCAATGGTGCAAGAGATTCCGGCAAATGTAGGGGTCTAGGATGTAGAAGATCTACATCAATCGGAAGGTCTACACAGAGATGTGGAACCACTTGAAGAATGTGTGGTTGAAGGAATCAACGTAGGAAATGAAGTTGTGGTTCCAAGAGCACTCCATGTGAATTTGCATGCAATTGTTTGGCCGCAGCAACTAGATGTGGCTTTGAACACGATTGGTGATCAAGGATCTATTGATAGGGAACTCCAGTCATTGCATGAACTAGTGTTAACGCTGCAATTGGAGAAGGAGGAAGCATTGAGGGCACATGCAAGTGATTCAAAAGTGCAGAGAGCAAGAGTGAGGATCATCATGGAAGACAATGACAAACTTGCTGCCCTCAATGCTGACCTTGTATCTTGTGGAGGGCAACTTAGCAATGAAGACGTTCCATCACTCAATGATGTCATGGCAAGTGCAATGTATGCTATGGATGATAGAAGAGTAGGCACTAGTAATACTACTAAAGTTGTGGTGCGGCCTAGATGACCCTTCCCGCCTCCAATTTTCCAAGGTGAAAGTTCTAATGCAGCACGAGAGAATGCAATCCAAGGTGTGCAAGACTTGGGGGGCCCATATTTGATGCCATGCGTGCACGTGTGAGCATGCCAAGGTAGAGGTTGCAAGTACAAAGGCAATCATGGAGCAATTAACAATCTCCATGCGTGCTCTATAACTTTGTTCCAAAGCAGCTGAGGAAAAGGTGGAGGTTAAAACCGCATCAAATATAGAGCTGCAACGGAGATTGGACCAATTAAAAACCCTTAATGCAAGATTGGTCCAAAGTCCTAAAAGGAAGGGAATGCTGCTCTCCATATGGAACATGAAGTTGGCTTGCAACATAGCAGAGAACAAAGCCTTGTAAATGCAGCAAGAAGTGAGAAAAGTAGCTGCAAAATTCAACAATGGTGGTCATCGTTATTTTGGCTTGACATCATGGCCTCAGCTTGAAGAGATGTTCCTTGATACGTTGCCAACAAACTGCACCAATCAAAGCATTCATTTGACTTCATACCCAACTTTGGAGTTCCAATATGACACTGCATGTTGTAGGTACTTGCGTGCAGGCAAAGTAGGCAAACCTTCATTATTGTGGCCTGACATCTAAGACTTTGTAAAAGACGGTACAATATGCATTATGTGTCAAGAACCTTTTGGCCCCAAGGGTGGATGGAGCCTTGGAACATGTTTGCATATGTACCATCTTGGGCGTTTCATTCCTCACATGGTGACGGGAAAGAGATGCGTGGGTTGCAAAGCCCCCTTTCAACAACGGCTGTACAAAATGTTTGGCCTCAAAAGCCACATGCCAATTCAGTACGAGCATGACAAAGATAATTTACAAGGGGCCTCAAATGCATGATATTGGGGGAAAGACTTGACATGGCTCTGGAAGTGGTCCTTGGACCTCCGACATCTACTAGCACAAGCCTTAGAGGTTGCTTTCCAATGGCAAAGTGAGGCCAACGTCACGGACATCATCAAGGGGGTGATCAGGAGATGGCAATTGTCAACGTTGATTATATGCAGCTCAACTTGCAGGTGGACATTGGGACACACGTCAAGAGGTTTTTTCATACAAACACCACCCAACTAGCCTATTATTTGACAACCACGGTAATTGTATGGGATATGTTGGTGACTTGAGTTTTGAAGAAGAACTGGCCGTCATTGAAGCAAATACATTCCACGAGGCTTAATTAGTTTAAGCCGCATATACCTACATCTACAATCAATACAAAGAACAAACAGTTGCTCTGTTGACCAGTTTGCAATTGAACAACAAGTTGCAAAGGTGTTTGAGAGAAGGCATAGAAATAGTACATGACATTGTAGATCTAGGAGGTATCTAGATTTTGTTTATTTTTGGAATGTTTTTGAGAAATACCATAGCACAAGGCATTGTAATACGACAAGATGAGTAAATAGTTTCTGTTGGAAATGTGTGCAAGTAGTTCAACATTGTAGATGCATGTAATTAAATATTGCAATTAGTACAAAACAAGGAATCAAGAAGGCCCATCGGATTTTGTAGCACTTGTATATTTTTAAATGAAATGAAGTATTTACATTTTTCTGTATCTTCTCCACATACTTTATTGTAAATTCATATTCTTGTTGCTTGTATAACACAAGGAGATTATTTCACTTTACTACATATTAATGTTGTAGAAGAATGGAAATTAACACCTTGTAAAACAACCACATGAAGTGATTTGGAATTAATACATGTATTTGATGTATTTTACCAACATGGTAAATAACCCATTTTTACTACTTTCTTCCAAACTCAACAAAATGTAGCATGGTGAACCATAGTTCTTTTACTATTTTTTTGCAAAGGCAACTAATACAATATGGTGAAAGTCACATTTTTTCTACTTTGCCACAAACTCATCATATGATAATTTGATTTATAAAATATGGGCCAAAATTTTGATATTTTGGTTTCATATTGACATACATGTGCAAATACCATAGTTTGTTTAGCCCAAATGAGAAAACCTTGACATTCAAAATTAAATTGCAAATTACATAGCACTTCAAACTTGAAGGATTGAACACCTATAACATAATATCCAAATAAAATGTCTTGGTGCATGGAAATGCTTTCAATACTAATAACAATAGGCACTATTCATAAACTCCCTAAACAACTAAACCATTCAGAACAAATACAACATATTAGTTTTTTTTTTGCTAACAAAACTTTGTTTAAATAAATGTCCACATTTTTATATTTTTTATAGGTAGCAAGGAAGAAGGCTACTAAACCCTAATAAGAGTTTCAAAGAAGAAGACGTGAGAACTAAAAGTACTTTACAAATGAAGCTAAACTTTAGTTCCAACAATTCTTACATGATTTGTATATTCAGATAAAAATTTGTACACATAAATCAAAGTCAGTTTTTTATATGTTCCCTTGGATTTTCTAAAACCTTCTATGATTTTTGCTCACAACTTCTAAATAATGAGTTGTAATGTGAAAGAAATAGTTGGAGGGGAATCTTATCTATAATAGCCAACCTTTCTTGGTTGATTGTTTCTTTAGAACAAGAACTTCAGTATGCTGAAGTAGCCTCCGACCTTGCAAAACATGACAATACTATGAATTACAATACAAGTACAATAATAATTATCTTTTGGACATCTAGCCTAGCACGTGGTATGTTGCTAAAGGCCCACAGGGTTGTACTCATGAGGTCTTGGGTTCAATTCCCAGCCCTTGCAATTCCTTGCAACCTGAAGGAGGTTTTGATGTGAATCTTGACAACTCCAGCTGCCAAGCAACGAACAATCATAGTTGTGGGTAAGATTGCGCCAACATACACCAATCACTGGTATCAACAATACAACTAATACTTGCATTCTACATATGTTAGCGCAATCTTGCCCTTAACCGTAAAACCATCCATCGATTGCAGCTGCCAAAGCCCACACATCAACACCAGCCAACACAATCGTGATTCATTTTCTTTTACATTTTCTTGGCTTTCACGGCCTCAAATGCAAAGCAACTCTTAACCCCTAAGGGCATCTCCTGCAACATGCTTTCCAAGCCTTGGAAAATTGAGGTTTCACTCGGTGAACAAGGTGAACCTTCACGGCTAGGCTTGAAGTTCTCCTGCAGCCCTAAAACCTTCAAGGCCCACATGTGCGGTACAACAAATTGCATAGCTACACTTGGCTATTGAGTGGGTTTGTGTGAGAATAGTGCTTGAACAATGCTTGCTAGGGATCATGCAAGGGGCTTGGAGAAATCTCAAATGTGACAAGTATGCAACTCAATCTGAAGGCCCTGCGACCTACATACGAACATGTCTAATGCTGTTGTGGATTGGAAATGAGCAAAACACTTACAATTGGGGAGCGCAGGGCTATTTTCATGTGTTGCACAAATGCTCTAAATGACCATAACACCATTGACCCATTCAGAAATTGGGATGGACATATGGGGTTTTGGACATGTACTTACAACTAAACTGTTTTGTCTAGTTATTTTAGACTTTCATGGAAAATGAGAGAATTCAAAGATCCGTGTGGGCATGTAATTCTTACTTCATTCAAAGAAGTTATGCATGAACCTTTTACGTTGTTGAACCAATCCTAAACCCTACAAAACCGTCCATTTGGGCGTCCAACCAAATCATCCATGTGGTCATCCAACCAGGCCGTCCAACCAAATCGTCCATGTGGTCATCCAACCAGGCCGTCCATCTAGCCATCAACCAGGTTGTCCATTGAACCATCAACCAAGCCATCCATCAAACTGTCCAACAAAACCGTCCATTGGACCATCCAAACCGGGTTGTCCATCTGGTTGTCCAACCAGGCTGTTCGACTAGGGCGTTTATTTCGCCATCCGATCAAGCCGTCTAACTTATCCATCCATCTGGCCGTCCATCCCGACCGTCAACATGGAATCAAGTACCATTGACCCGTCCATCCATCTAGGTATTTTGTTGACCAAAAACATCCATTGCGGCAACGCAATGTCCATCTAGTGGTATTTATGTGCGCTGTCAACATTTCCTTCAGTCCATTCATCTTTCTAGTGGTTGTTTTCATCCGTCATTGCCAGTTCTGTTGACAAATTTCATCTTGACGGATGCTGGATGTGAATCCTAACATCTGGTCAGACATCTTGATGTCTAGGTGTGACATGACAGGGATAATTTTGGATACATTGTCTTATGTGAAAGCCACAATACTACTCTCCCCGGAATCAATCAATCTTGTTTCTAGCAAAGTTTGTTGCTCCAGCAATTGTATTCAATCATTTCCAAGGAAGAAGATTCAAGCATTCCAAGAGCAAATGTCAACCAAGACAAGTTTCAATTTTTGGTGTTATATTAAGTTAGATGTGCACCGCTAGGTCCACCACAATTCTCAAGGAAAGAAGGTGGTTTTTGTTCAAGGCATTGATGATTGCCTATCAACATGGAGGTTCATTTCATGGGTCTTAGAGTCAACATTTTACTAGTTCCAAGCATATGCTAAGAATGGAAATTTCCTCAGCCACATGGCAATATGGGATTGCACAAGATTAGGAAGCATATCTTGCAAGCCACTGCACCACTGAAGTGCATGCTCAACAAGTCCGCAAACCATATGCCACATAAAACTGGTACACTATTTTCTGGTGACAAAATGGTATTGAAGGTTGTGCCGTCAATATTCAGATGGAATGAGACCATCATTGAGAGTAACACAGTGAACACCGTGTTTGGATTGGAATTTTTTTTTGCTTCTAATGTCAGCAAGATTAAGAAGAAACACTTCCCAGAACTTAGTGCAAAGAAACTAGGGGATAATTTTTCTCGGTGCTCAAAGTGCGATAATTTGCAATCTCTTCAAAAGACCACCAGTGCTCCACACAAACCAAAATGGACAAGGGCATTAGAGACGCATTTGGCTATAGCTCAATCACATTGTGACCAATATTATTCAAATAGATATTAGTCTATTGTTTTTCTACATGAGGTGTTGACAACCATGCATGATAAAATGGATCATGCAAAAACAACTTCTCTAGTATTCCTCCACAAGAACAAGCAACTTGATGGGCCCCTTAATTTGCCAATGTTTGTGACAAGTATGATTGCACATGGACACGGCTATGTGCGCTATGCACATAATGGTCTTGACATCTTCACTCACAACTCAAATTATACTGTGGGATTGTTTGCATAACTTTTGCAAGATCTTGAAATGGCCCCAAAGTATTTTTCAAGGAAGTTGTTTGTAGGATCTAGCTCTGCTACTCTGTTCCAAGCTGTATAAGAAGGCAATGACATGTGCAAAACTTCACTACGCCTAGCTCCAGCAACTCTAGTTCTTGCCACACTTTTACATCTAGTTTTAAATGTTCAAATGGACAACATTACCGCTGACAACATAAATAGATTTGTGATGTTATTTGGTCCTTTCATGTTGCTACGAGAATCTTTTGAGAAATATATGTCAATTTTATGTTGGTTGGTCACACGCATGGTGACATGGATGCTTTGTTTGGGAAATGGAGCATGCAATTAAAAAAATACAATTTCTTAACTATCCCATCTCTCATGAAGTCATTCATGGATGATGATTTTATGCCAACAATTCCGCATCTCATTGAAGAAGTGCCAGATTTCAAAACATTCATTGATGGTCATCTATTGGAAGGGATAATGCATTTGTAGGCCATATCAAGGCACAACAAATCATATTTTTCTTAGATTACTCAAGATGTCTAGTCATGAAATACAAGAAGTATTGCATTGACAAACATTGGCTACCACTAGAAAGTGTAGGAATAAAATTGTGGCAAGAGGAATCTAAAAGACAAACCTATGACCGCGCGGTGTGCTAATGCCCATTGCCCACCTTCAAATGTGTAGCGCGGAAGAAATTTTGAAAAGGTTGTTGGGGTTCATCAATTACTGGAAAGCATTGTGCAATGAAGACAGTAGCAGGGAGTATTGGCGCTGGCACAAGCATCTATTGTTTTATAGGCATGAAGTAAAAGCTACCTTGCAAGAGCCAATTGAAGTGTCTATTTTGTCAAGTGATGGATTTCGACCCTCTACTTGACTAGAAGCGTCAATTGAAGACTAGTTTGTTGAAGAGGGTGAGATTTATGTAGAAGTTGTTGAAGATGAAACCTTTGTGGGTACACTATGTAATTGCCCATAGCAATCATTTCAAGTGGCACATGCTATTTATGAAGGCTACTTTCTTGCAATTTGCCCGGCGGGGGGTGATAGAAAACTAGTTTGGATTGCCCAAGCTCTGTCAAATCTTTTCAGTTATCTAGAGCACCCTAATTTTGTGTTCATTTAGTACTTTCGTCCAACCACACAAGATGTCAATATTCAAGAGTGCTATACTGGATGGGACTTTGTCAAAAGATTGCATTGGAGAGTGAATGAGACTCTAGAACCGATTTGGGAAGAAACAAGCACTCTCATGACTATGTGGAACTCTAAGGTTAAAAAAGGCACTATTGAATGTTTCCTCAACATTCCATTTGCACATATTGATGTTATAAATGATAGCTTGGCTTCATATAATTGTGATTGAGATGCAAGGATCAAAGAGGTTTCCTTGGAACGTTAGAAGTTTCTCTATATAGTTTGTATTCTGTGCTTTGCATAGAACTGTTTTAGCAAAGGTTCAAGAAATTTTGTATAGGGCGTCATGTTATAAATAACATAGATTAGTGTGCCATGATTTGGTTTTATAGATATATAAAAGAAAATACCAATACAATGTACATTTGCTTTGGAAAGCAAGTGGTTTCATGTGTGCTAATAATACATATGTTTTTTATATCTTATAGTTATTTATTACAACTATTTACGTTACTTTTCACTTTATTGATTGTACAAATGTGACTTCTAAATTGATCACAATGAAGTAAAAACTTGTAGTGGATAAGACCACATTTTATTTTGTTAGTGCAAAATGCACTTGTCACAATTTTGGGAATAGGGTTGGTTGATTGTTACAACTTTTTTGCCTGCATAGCTCATTGAGCAACACCAAGTTATGTATACTACATAGACTCTCATACAAGTTCAACGGGAATTGAACCGAAACCACCAAAATGACATAAACAATTTCTTCTAACCAACTACCAAGCTCATAACTTGGCGACCAACAATACATAAAATACTCACTTACATAAAATTCAATATTGTTACATCAACCAATAGCTTGTACAAGCATTCAAAAAAAATTTAACTCTCATTTTAATGAAAATTGCAAGTAATGGTCAATGACATTAAAATATAAGCTTGAAAATCTTTAAGTTGATTTTTTGTTTTAGGGGTGCAAAAATACATGGTATTGTTTTGAAAGGTTACCAATCTCCTATTTTAGTGAATATGGTGTTTAAGGGGCAAATTGAAAAATTTGTGATTAGCCAAGGGCCAAGGGGCAAAGTGATGAACATGGGCATTGGGTGTGAAAAGATATCTTTGGTGGAACCCAATGAAACTTTTTCCAACTACAAAAGGGGTGGGGAGGGAGATCAAGAGTCAAATTGATTTGAATCTAACATTAAATTTGAGTATACCACTTGAGGTAAGCATCCTAAGCTTTGTATAAGATTTATTGTGGATGACAAACACAAATGCCCTTTTCTCCAAATGTGTCCATAAGACACATGGGTATACTAATTTTGGTAATAATATTATTAAGAAGTGTGAGGCTTTTTTAGACATGTGGGCAAAAAAATCAAGTACCTCAAAACAAGTTCTCACAATTGTTGAGGTTGAGGCTATTGAAGGCTAGTCCATTTTTGTCCTTGTTTGTGTCAATGGATTAACGTTGTTATAACCCAAGCACTTACCATCAACCCCTTGCACGTTTTAGCAAACAAAGATGAAGAAACTAAAAAGTGGGCACTAATAAATTGAGACTTGGATGAGGGCAATGCATCATGCTAGAAAATAATGATGACCATATCCAAGCATTGACCACAAGCACACACTCCATTTAATTAGGTCTAGAACACAAAAAAGAAATGGGACCTTAACACTATCCAAATGTTTCTCTTACAAAAGGTGACATTATCCTTGCATCCTTGTATTTGAAAATGCTCTTGAACAATAGCTTCAATTTATAAGTTTAAGTGTAATATTAGTAAATTTGAAGAAGAACCCCAATTTTGGGGACATTTGAATTTTTCATTTTTAAGAGTTTTTAGGTGATTTTGAGTTAATTTTATGATGATTTCTTCAAGACTTTACATCAATGACAAAATATCTTGAAAGAATTATCAAAAAAACTCACTTCAAGTCACCAAAATATTCTTGCAAATGCAAAAGTTAGTATCCCAAAATCCATTGTGGGAAAGTGTTTTTTCCCAAGATAATGAGTATGACTATGTAATGACTATTTCATGAAAAATGGAATTTGAAATCTTGATGTTAAAGAAAATCAAGTCCACAATATGTAAATGTTGTATTCTATATTCATCATAGACACTCTACAAAAGTAAGAAGATATTGTAATTGCAAAAAAAGGATTGCACTATATTTTTTAAACCAAATTTTGTTGACTCCCATTTGTCATGAGTTTTTTGTGTTTGTCAAATTTTCACGTTTTGAGATGAATAGACTTTTGCAAAATTAGCAAAGATAAGGTGGAAGCACCCATACCCAATAACTAAAAAGGTTTTGCAACAACTTGCAAAGAGTTTGAGGTGACAAATATTTATTCCATGTAGGAAGATAAGAAATGTTGAGATTGCAAAACTTTCATAATTTTTTGTGCAAAACTGAAATTATTGTGAATTATGGGAGTCAAAAAGTGTTCTAGACTCATGGCCAATGTCTAGATGCATGCAATTCCACCAATAGCCAAACCATTTTCAGCTCATTACTTGTTACTTCACTTTGGGACACATGGCATGACTTAAATAGTCCCAACTTTGCAAAGGACAAAAGAACGCATTCCAAAGCACCTACTCTTGCTCATGGTAGAAATAGCACACCCTACATGTTGGGTGTGAGGCATTGTTGGCAACGGGTGCTTCCACCTTACCAAGGGTGAAGAGTCAATTACCATGGTTTTCAAAAGGGAAATTGTCATTGTTAAGACTAGATGAGCCGATTTTCTAGAGGGACATTAAAAAACTCCAAAGCCCGCAAGAATTGAGACCAAGAGCAGGCTGATCCCAAAGCCCTTGGTTGGACCTTCTCTTGGATGGTCTATCTACCTACTCTAGCAACGTGGCAATAGGTGGTGGCTGCACATACCCTCCTAAACAACCATTGATGCCAAATAGAGCAAAACAACCAACATCAGAACAAAATAAAAAAATAAACCCATTCTTACCACAAATAAACATGAACCTTTTCACTCTTGTAAGTGTGCACCTTTTTACCAAGGCTTCTTTTGGCTTTCTAGTGCCAAATTGCATCCAAAAAAAATAGTTTGGCTAAAAAATGTCAAAAAATTGCCAAAAACTTGGATGAAATTGCCGAAAATGCTTCAAATTAAAAAAATCTTGGATGAAATTGCCAAGTTTTGGATGAAAATTAGATTATAGACATGTAACATGTGCTTCCAATAATGTGATATTTTCTATCCAATATGTGGATGAATGTTGAAATTTAAAGCACCACTATAATATTTTAAATCCCCACTTTAGCACTTCTTAAAAAACAAAAAAAAACCTTGCTTTATACTTTTAGCATATAAGGTAGGACCACTCATTCTAGATCATTTAAATTCTTGGAGGACAACACATTAGAGCAACAATGCGGCGCAAACTATTCTTTGATGGCTTTATGTGAAATATTGCAACACAATTTTCTTCAAAGTTTTTCAAGCAAAATTGAGTTGTATACAAATTTTGGAGTGCATAAAGTGTTTTGGACCCACAAATAATTCCTAGACTCTCCTAATTCCAATCATAGCCAAACTACTACTTCCTAATTTTTTTTGGGACACATGTCATGACTTCATTTATCTTAATATTGAAAAGGAAGAAATTCCCATTCCAAGGCTTGGAAATAGGCTGGTTGGAAACAACACACCCTACAGGTTGGATTTGGATCTCTGCTTGGAAATGGATGGTCCTACCTTAGAATGATCACTAGCTTTCTAAACTTGACTTTTATTTAACCATTCTTTTATTCCCATATAGATCTCCTTTGTTTTTTTCCTATGTATTATACAGCAAGTCAGCATATGATATTTTAGCTAAAATAAACATGAGAAAAGATTGCAAAACTTGAGCTTATGCAAGGGAGGTGTGAGGATGTGTTCATGGTTGGGGTTGAAACAACCAATCAGTGGCATAATTTCTACGACAAACAAAGAAAATTTGAGATGGAAAAAAGAGGTTAAACTTTTTCTATATTAGTCCTTAAACATCCCATAGGGATAGTGGATATGTTGCTGTATAATTGACATTTACTACCGACAAATGTTTTATTTTGGAATCTCAAATAACTCATTAAAACCGCATTGATTTATATTCCAACTTCTTTGTTGATCTCAAATATAGTAAAAAGGTGGATCCATTCCAAACACACAAAAAAACACCTTGTATTGTATTGACTGCAAAAGGCTTTATTAGACATTTAAGGGTTAAGTTGGATTTGAGAGAATCAAAATGATGGATCTACATTGAATATTGCATTTAGGTTGCTCTACACTAATTTATGATATTTTACACTATATAAATATTTATTATTATCATGATGATTTTTTTATTAAAATGACCAATTTTAAAAGGCTCGCCAACATTAATAAAGTTGCAAAAAGAACTAACTATGTAATCATTTGAAATCCTAATATTTAGAGAACTACATCACTTGCATGCGCCTCCAAGTGGCCAAGTAATGAGTCATTAGGTAACTTTCTAGGAGAATGCAACTTAATAGTTTAGGCAACCTAATTGCAATATTTAGTGTAGATTTTTTGAGTATAGCATAGGATTACTACAGAATGCAAGGAATAACAAAAGAATGCACTGCACTGATGCTTTCATTGATGTTTTCACATGGTCAGCAAATGATCAAGCACAAACAAAAGAAAACAAAAAAATAATGATTAAAGAGGGGATTTAAGTGAAGTAGAGGACAACACGCACCCCATGCATGTGTTTTTCCTTTGCAATTGAAGGGCAAGAATCATGTAAATCCAAGTGCAATGCCATAGATGTTGCATATAAATATAATCTTTGCTCTAATAAAACATTTGAAAACATACGCATTAAAATCAATTCAACATCCTCAAGCATTTGAATTCCTTTCTACACCTCCACTTGCCATCCACCTTTTGAAAACAACCACAATTTCAAAAACAAGGTAACAACAAACATGTGTAAAATTGAAATAAAATATAGTGCATAACACTTATAACCAACAATTATTAACCAACAAGAAATATACACATCTACTTGTAACTTAAAAGCAAATCTACTAGTAAAAAAACAAAATGTTTGATCCTAGTGATCTCAAATTTTTGATAGCTTTCTTTTTGACAAAATGGTAAATTGACCATTTAAATCTGGAAGTTGTTGGTTAATTGTCATGCACCATATGAGCACGGTACCATAGAAAAAATTTAAGAAATAAAGAAACAATGTGTTTGGCTGTAAATCTAGAGGATCATATTTAGAGGAACATTACACACAATGCTACTATCAATTGTAGTAAGATAGTATAGTAGAACCTCTCTAATTGCATACAACTAGAACTAGGAGTTTGATTTTGATTATGGATCATGAAGTTGGGACCAAGAGATACTATGACCTATGCAAGGTATTGAATTAGAAAGGTTCTACTATATTACAAGCTTGACCATTTCAAACACATCTTGATTTGAAGAGTGAACTTCCATCTAACCCCGGAATTGAAAAATGCAAAAACACAAAATTTGTGTTTACCAATTCTAGACAAACATGGAAGTTTTGCCCTAAGAAAAAGTGAAATGTATATACTCTCCAATTATACATGTGCATGAATTTCAAGCTAGCTTCAATTAACCCCATGACCCAAGAAAAACAAAGCATTTCATCAAAAATGAATTACACATAGCTCAGTGAAGACAATGTAGAGGAGGGTGCAAGGTCAATTACACTAGAAAGAGAAACTAACTAAATCACAGCACAAAAAATTTAGCCACAAAAATTTCTCAAAACACTTTGTAGAAGACCAACAAAACTTCTATGAATGTTGTTGCATTTTTTCAAAAGAATTCAAAAACTTAAACCGCAAATTACAAGACAAAGATTGCATTGTATGCCAATTTAGGAAAGAACTAGGTGGACTGAAATTGAGCAAGTATGGTGGCTAAATCACTCAAACCCAACCAAATTTTGCAAAAATGGTAAAACTCTAAAAACTAAGCAAGAGAGTTAGCATTTTTGACAACAAAATGGCGCAACAAGGAAACCAAGATGGCAAGAAAAACATAAGCTTGGTAGTAACCTAAATAACTATACAAACTTGTTTTGATGATCTCCATTTTCAGAGCAAGACCCACACTTGAGTTTGCATAGCAAGCAGTGATTCCACCACCCCAGCTAGCGCAGGCTCTAAAAAATGGTGCAACAGGGTAGGTGTAGTGGGGCAATAAGCATAGTGGGGTTGGAGTAATTCAAATTCTTGTGCACTGCAGGTTGCAAGCTTTGCGAGGTGGAAGGGATTTGCTTTGAAACACTAGGTTTGGAAATTTTTGGCGTTTGTAAGTTTATTGGTGGAATGGGCCAAGCCCCAAAAAGATTAGATGAGATTGGAAGAAAACCCTCTTTGTGCAATTTGTCCTAGTTGACCAAAACAAAATTTTATGTACACCGAATAGTACATTTAGATTGCTCCATACTAATTTTTGACATTTCACACTATTTAAATATTTATCAATACTATGGTAACTTTTGTCAATAATCACTACAATAGAGGAAGCAAGCAAAGGTTGGGCACAATAAGAAGCATCAAAGTCACTGAGTAGGAAAGTTAGAATTCTACACATAATTAGGAATTACTATAGCATAAAGAGAGTTGCATGCCCCTTCAAGTGGCCAAAGGTGAGTCATGAGGTAAATTTGCCAAGGTAAGGCAACCTAATTGTTGAAGCAACCGAAATGCAGTATCTTAGTGTAGTTTGGATGAGTTGTTCAAAAACATTAGTTTTGTTTTCAAGAAAAGGCAATTTTTTTGAGGATTATGCGTTAGTAATCAAATACTACTAAACAATAGCAAATAACAACAACAAACAACAGCACATGTTGTGCTTTGTGATTTCAACATCAAATAGCAATCTTGGTGCTAAGATTAGAGTTGTATTGTATGGCTTGTATCAATTGAAGTTGGATCAATTCTTTTGTTTAATCCTTAAAAGACAAGGTGGACAATTTTTGTATGCTGCAATCACTTGCAACACAACCAAATTGCGGTCACAAGCCTGTCCTTTAAATATTATATTGAAGCTGGATTGTTACATGTGTGTAAACTGAAGTTGGAACTCAAGTTGGATCACATCAAGTGTCAAAATTGACTTTGTATTATACGACTAGTTAACTTGTCAAAAGTGACATCAATCCCAAGTTATCCTTGGTCATGGACAAGTCAAAGGGGACATAGGGAGTGATAGAAGTGATTCTTTGAAAATGGGCAAATAAAGAATTTGGGTTTTTTAAATAAAGGATATTTCTTGGGGAGATCACACCTTGTTGTGCTTGGTAACCACGTGCAATGAATGGGGTGGTGTTTTGAGGGGGTATTTATCTTTTTTAAGGTAATTTGTTTTCCCTACCTTTAGATAAAAAAAAGCTACTATGATTTATTTCACAGCAACCTACATTTATTTCTAAATGGTTTGGAGAACAAATTTTTGGCACTTCATTTATTCTACAAATTGCAAAGTTCCATGATTAAAAGACATTGAAATCTAAAAGCATTAAAAGTGCAAGAATACAATTATGAATTGAAATTGCAACAAATAAGACTCAAATTCAAACATATAGCAAATTAGACTAGAAAACTAATCCCTAACCCTAACACATAGACTTTGGCAACAACTACATAGAATCCAATGTGCAAACTTCTCAGCAACGCAAGTAGCAACAATAACTTAAAGTAGAACCTTATTTTAGAGCCTTACACTATTTACAAACCCATCTTTCACCTGCATCCATGTTTAATTAAAGGTAAACACTATCCCATTTTCATCCATTACATCCAAAAGATGGACAAATTGTACCTTTTTTCATCTAATTTTGACAATATCATTATAGTTAAACTCATCATACTAAGCACTTTTGGAGATCCTATTTTTCCTACTATATATTTTTCTACAAACTATTAAAATGAAGGTATCATTCACTACCCTATTTTACATATAATGAAGCAAGAGACATGTTTTCAATACTATGGTAGATCTAACAAAAATATGAAATTTACCTCCAACAAATGAAATTGACCCTATTTTTAATCTCACCTAGTTTTCTAAAAATTCAATGGTGACTTCCCCAAGGGATATTTGGATGGAGAAAATACTGCAAGGGCCAAACATCAAACTCTATACCCAACAAAAATAGTGGTTATTCTAACTTTTAATTGAAGGATTCTAGGCTATTCCTCTTTTAGTGACTTGTAGTAATGTTTAATATGGTTTGTAGATTATCATAGCAACTTTCTTAAGGCTTATATTATAGAGCTAAACAAGCGGTATTGGATCTTACATAGAAACTAGTTGAGAACCTAACCTCTAATTTGGATTTTATTTGATGTTGTACAAACTTATTTTATAATCAATTTTGACGCACTCACAAAATGAGATGAAAGAAAATTTAACTTGCTAGCAAAAACAATTTACCTAGGTTTATTTGTGTTCTTTTTATAGTAGAGGAAGTGACACACAATGGTCTACCCAATGCATGGTTTGTTTAATAGCAAAAAGAAGTTAATTGGAAGGATTTTAGGCCCACATTGTGTTTAATGCTTGCTAGAGGTGGTATGAAAATGAGTATTTTAGGTTCTAACACCAACATTTTCATGTCATGAGAAGACTCTTGACCTAAGGTAATGATATAGTAGGTAAAATATTTTGGTATTGAGTGGATGAAATTGGTGATAGTTGAAACAAAATCGAGTGCATTCTTATAAAAGGACTAACATTACTAGAGAGGAGTTTGAAAAACACTTAGAAGAGCCTACAAAAGTACCAAGTGCTTTTTCTCTATTTTTATGTTTCCATTTATGGTAGCCATTGTGAATCAATTGTTATCCTATAAGTTTTGCTATGCCTCTTTTTCATTTTGGCGCTTCTACTTTGATTTTCTAATATAAAATGCATATTTGGTTCATATTTGCTTAGTATTTTTTTTGAAATGACAACATGGCAAAATTGTGTGCAATGTAATCACACCCAATTGTTTGCTTTTGTATTGAAGCATTGGTGCAACTATTGTAAAACTAGGTTGCAAAAAAGA
The DNA here is from genome assembly GCA_963920765.1 of Ulota crispa. Classification (NCBI taxonomy): domain Eukaryota; kingdom Viridiplantae; phylum Streptophyta; class Bryopsida; order Orthotrichales; family Orthotrichaceae; genus Ulota; species Ulota crispa. Next base: position 27,154 of record OY987247.1, on the reverse strand, counting down.
ACAAAGTTGACCACTTCTTGTTGTTTGGATTTTTGAAAATGAAATCAAAACCTTGCTTGTTTGATGTAGTCGTTGTTTAAAAACCAAATATTGAACTAAAAATGTTTATTCTTGAGGTGAATTGTATTTGTTTTGCTTAAGGTATAAAAGTATTGAGTATCACTTTAGAAAAAGTTAAAATGACTAGAATTGTAATTTACAAACTATAAAACTAATACATAATATCTTTTGAAAACTTTTCATTTTTGATTCTTAATCAATTTCAAAGATTAGAATTTCTTTTTGGTGTAACATCCCATTGATAAATGTTGGTATGTGCAATGGAAGATCATAGTGTGTGGATTGTAGAGATGGTTGGATTATAGTCTAAATTGTTTCTTTAGCAATTATCATCTAATTGTTATTCCTAATAGGACTTTGTAACTCATGATAGTAAACTCAAGTTGGAAATCTAGAAAATCTCACACTTCTTAAGAAGCCAAGAAGAGATTTTTATGTGATGAAAATCTCTTGAGTTAGGTGTTGGATTTGATCAAATGTTGATATTGAAACATTTTTTAAATCAAAATGTAAGTAAACATAATTTCAAAAGATGATAAATAAATAAATAAATAAACAAGAAAAGATACTTGTTCCTTCATTTTTATGATTTTTCTAATTCTCAAGCATGTTTTTATTATCATTATTGAGGTTTTAATAGTTTGGCAAATAACTTGACTAAAAATAGAAGTCCTAAATGTCCCACCTCACGTTAGCATTTTTGAAAATTATTTCTAGGTAAAAATTGGTTTAATTCATTTATCAAAAAAAATTATGGACATATTTTGGAATATGTTAGACCATGCGCATTCTACAAATGTAAAAACTTCATCATAAAAGAATCACTTATTTTTTTCATACTTGACTATTCTTGAACAAGAACTTTTTCAAACACAAACTTTGTTCTTGAATAGATAGCAATTTCAGTCATTGCAAATTCTTTATAAACTTGAATTACCATTATATTATGCTAGCCAAAATATTGCTCTTCTTTTGCAATTATGAAGTGCCTTCATTTAGGATTGATTAGATTTATTTAAGCTATTAGGGTAAAGGAATGGATAGAAGTTGAAAATTCCAAAGAAATAAAATTGAACAATAAAAAGGATGGCATTTGTATGCAGAAAAGTCCAAAATGATTATACAAAATTACAATATAAGTAATGAGATATGTATGGTGAAAAACAAAATCAAATTCCAATTTATATTACTTGTGTTCTTACTGTTGTTTTTGCTTCAAAATTAACTTATTGTTTCTAGTTCAAACACTCAAAGGTTAGCTCCACAGGCTTGTGCATAGCTTGATGGAACTTTTTATCACAAGAGAGTTTGATAATGGACTTGACTTCAAACAAAATATAGTGAAGGCTTCTTTTAATTCAATAAAAGAAAGCACTCAATATCTTTTAATAATGACAATTACGTAAGTGCTATTTAAAAAACAAACTTCTTTAAAGACCGGAACATGTTTGTGCTTGTAATAATAAGAAAATTGAAGAACATTGAGTATGTGTAGGTACATAGGGGTGCACCCACAAGAGAAGTATTTGATTGACACAATATAATGCAATTGCTAGAATATAAAGCAATCAATGAACTATATTCAAAACATTTAACACTAGCACAAAATACATCATATTGAAAAATAAGATTGAGGCAAGCATAATGAAACACTTCAACATAATGAAACAAGAAGTTTAACCACAACAAGGGGTAATGATAACTCAAGGATTACTTATAATGGTACAATCACTCAAGGGTGTTCTTTCACATCAAATGGAGGTATAAAACATAACTTTGTAGATATAACAATTGGGCTCCTTCACACAAAATAGAGACATATAATCTCCATGGAACTTGAAGATCCCACCAAAATTCCCTTGTATTCCAACATTCAAGTACTTTAAAGATTACAATATTCCCATGGAAAAGTTTAAGATATAACCCATCAACTATGTCATGTGCCATGTTGGATGTTGCCCCCTTGGTGTAAAACTAGGCTTGCAACAGATGAAATACATCAACTTGTGCTTAGAAAGCAATTATAATTATTGTCTATTATGTGACTAGCTTGATCATTGGGTGCTTCATCAAATTTGTGCAAGACTTTGAACTAGTTCATGTACAAAAATTATTCATGTAGGGATGGACAAAATAACAAAAGCTTGCAAAAATGAGGATTTTTTGCCTACAATCTATTCTCTAGCCACAATATATTTTGCCATTTTCTTAGACTCTTTTATGAGTTGAACAATTAAGAAGAGTCTAGCATAACATTCATTAGCCTAAAGAAAGGTTGCTTTTCCCTCTCTTTAGGTATCATCCATGAATTTCATCTTGAAAAAAAAAATATATATATATATATATATATATATATAAAATTATTATTATTATTATTATTATTATTTCATGATTCTGATACAAGTGTTAGTCTCCTAACTCCTAGCAATTGCTAGTAATGGAGATAGTCTATAGACAAATTTAATGGTTGAATACTAGTGAAAGCTTCTTATTGCCATTTTTAAAAGTTTGTAACTTTTCATAGATAGAGATGATATGCTATCTCTTTGTATAACTTGAACACAGCTTTAATGCCATGCCAAAACATAGAAGAACTAGTAATGGTTCTTCTTGTGTATTTATACTTGCTCTATGAACTTGTAGTATAGAGAAGGTAATATACTTGAGTAATGACATAGTTCATCTTGCATAATAATTGATGAGTGACAAATTTCAAACTAGGGCGAGAGTTTATAGTTTCTGCTCCATGAGGAAGACACGTGACCTTACGGCCTCACTGCAAAAGTTAAGTTCCTTTTTTCATTAAAAAAAATCAGGCTAGTAGTAATTTTGTCTATTTTTGCTTTTTTACTAATCTGACGTATACTTGCACAAATCTCTTTTTTTAAACCTCCAGGTGTATAAGCTTGGCTATGGTTAGGGTTACAAATGTTGCTTTAATCACCTGGGGTTTCTATACGTGACCAGGTCGATTCTCTCAGCCTCTTTTGCTAATCTTCAACTCTGTCTCTTTTGTTCCTTTGCTCACACGCTATGCATAGCCTTTGTGTGCAAAGTTTACTTGTCAATTGGGCTAGTACTCTAGCTCGTCTGTGCTCTAAGCGTGTCTATATACCAATATGCAACATGCTATTCTACGGCTCCTTATAATACACAAAGATCCTAGGAGTGTGAGGTCGTTTTCATACACGCTGGCAATAAGAATGTAGCATGCTTCTCAATCCACTGCAACACAGGTTCAATATTTTATTAATTACTGGAGGGTTTGCTAGTTACTAGTTGCTTTACATTTTTTTATGGCTTTCTATCCTTGCAAAAGCAATAACACGCGATATGCAACAAAGGTGCAATATTTTGCTAATTATTGGAAGGTTTTCTAGTTACTGGTTGCTTTACATATTTTTATGGTTTTCTATCCTTGTGAAAGCAATCACAAGCAATATATGCTATTGACACCTGGTGCAACCTCTATCAACTAACATTGGTTTGATTGGTTGTTTGGGACTTCAAGCTTCTAACCTCTTCCCTCTATAATTCTTATGCTTGTATTAGGGCTAAGAATCTCTCAAAATTTCAGAGCTTTGTGGATATGTTTGTTATATTTGTGAGCATTGCTACTTGATCTTAATCATGTCACACTTGATCCAAAATATTTGACGGGTCTTTGCATTTTACTTCTGAAATGCTAATTCTATCTAATATATCTTGGGGTAAGGATTTACCCTTGCTCATGTTGCTCTGAAATTGCTACAACAACATAAACTTGTTTGAAAATACTCAAGCTATTTAAATTAGGAATTACACTAGTTACGTTATATAAGCTAAGGAATAATCTAGTAATTTGACTCATTTCAAATTCTTGTTTGAGAACCTTGTGATGATGCTTTGTGAACAACTTAAAGAACTAAGTGGGTGCCTGAAATTTCAGGATATTCCAAAAAAAGATTTTATTTTTCCTAACATGTGTGAGCCACACATTGACGTATGTGCATTGAATTGAGCCTCCCTTTCACAAGCTCTTTGACAAATTCTACGAAGTGTCTCCATAGCTAAAGATGGTGTGGAATATTCCACACCATTCTTTTGGAGGGAGAGCATGCTACAGGAGTGCTATTAAATTTTATGAGGCACATTTAGGATAACAACAATTGCAAATAATCAAAAAGTCAAAAAATAAAATAAAAATCTCTTGAAAAAAACCCTTGTAAGCCTGAGACCATCTTTCTTGAAGCTCAAAAATGCTTACATTTTCTAGAAGCATTGCCAAAGCAATATCACCCTTTTCCAAATGGTTTTCCAAGTATCATCACCCTCAAAAACACAAAAGGTAAGCCAAAGAAAAGACAAAACCACTCACACAAGCACCACTAAGTGTTCCTTCAAAAAATGTCAAAACTGCTTAGTATTTTTTATTTTTGTTTGTACATTGCCATCTAGGGAGTGAGTTATTCATGTTTGCTCAAGCATTGTCATAACCCCTAAGCATGAAAAATGCTACTAATGTCTTGGGCAACTATCTCAAAAAGAACCGTTCTTATAACAACACATCCCACACATTTGCCAGACGCAATACTTGGCACCGACCTTCTTGCATTTGCTATTGGAGCATGCAACATGACAGATGGGAAGCAAAGATGAGTGAAAAACCTCACCACCACAATGGCGTTGCACGAGAGCTTCTCCTCTTTGTTGTTGCACAAACTTTTACAAAAAATGCAATAAACAAGAGGATGCTACAACATTGTTATTGCCCAAGTAAACCTTCTATTGAAAATCTTGTTGAATGGAACTTTGCATTGGCATACTGCAAGATGAATTTGTGTGGTGTTCAGTTTTTGAAGGCGCTCTTGAAGTTGGCCTAGATATTCATAACCCCTGATCCTCTGTAGAAAACCAACAACAACAATAAGGAGACTTATTACTAGTAAGATTTTAAACTAGACTAGTAGTATTCACTATTGAAATTTTATTAAAATTTTCATGTATTGATAACTTGAATTGTTGTGAAATCCATAAACATTTCAATGTACCAAAATATTTCAAATCATTTGGTAATAGCAATAGAAAAGTGAAACCATGAAAGTACAATGCTTTCCCAAAAATCACAAAATTCTGAAAAGCAATGAAGAGAAGCAAAAAATTTGTGACTTGCTTAATATTACTATGTGCACCCTCTCTAATATCACCTCAACCTCAACATCTATCTTCTTTTCTGTAATTATAATTACATCACAGAGACTGAAGATGTAATATATAAAAGGTCATTGTGATTTTATTAGTATGATATGAACTACCCAAAATCTCAAAGTCCATAACTAACAGTCTAAAAAGTTTGGTTTGCAAAACATTAGGAGGTACTTGCAAGACATTAGAAGTTGGTTTTAAAATATTGAGAGACATGCCCAAATCAGAGGACATGCTAAAACTTTGGAAAAAATTTAGGCAAAATATTGAGAAATTTAAAATGCTCAAGAGCGTAGAAAGAAAATACATACATAAATTAATATGTATTTAGTTAAATATGAAATATCAATACTAGAGTGAAAATTTTGTAAGAGGAAATTTTGTAAAACAAAATGGCTAGCAAAAGCAAAGTTGAATATAAAAGGGAGTCTTGATTATGATCATGTTGGGAGGACTCTCCAAGAAGGAAACTCTAGTATGGAGAGAGACAAGCAAATACAAAGGAGAAATGACATAGCTGAAATTTGGGTGAAGTAACTACACTAAGTAGGTAGAAGAAAGCACTTTGCAGATACGGACCTCTGCAACTCTCGAGATTTTTTGATTTTCTCACGAGCTTCTTTACCTCGCTTATGCTTCTCGGCCAGCACCTCTTTTCTAGCCTCTTCGTCAATCCATGGCTGCTCTAGTGGTGGTCACAAAATACACATCATGGCAACCCTTGTAAGTACATGACTTGCCAAAACATAATGTCAGTTTTCAAAAGCAAAAATGTTTGTATTGGCAGAAAAATAAAGAGAGGTTGGAAATCACACTTGTCTCCAAGTGTCAAACTGATACAATTTGCGACCTTTGATTTGAAGTTGTTCCATGAAGCGAAGGGGCTTCATACCCGTGCTCCACAAGACCTCAATCTAGCACATTACAAAATACCATAAAGATTTACCCCAATAACAATTCTAATACACAAATAATTGTGGGCAACACCAGAGTACTTAGGATGTCAAAACATTGCAATCCAATGAAGGGACACAAGGAAACTTCGAACTTTTACTCACAGTAAATGTGTGTTGCCCGATTTCGGCGCCATAGCTCTCGTGCACGACCTTACCAGCAACCCAACGCTCTCCCAAGCGTGGACAATTGGCACTTTATTTAACGATATCATACCCACCCCGATATCAAGGTCAAATTATAATGCCAGTTTGAGGTTGAGCTTCTGAAACGAGTACTTAATAAAAACAGTATCCACTACATGCAGTCTCATTCGTGAAAGTAGAATGCCTCAACAATAAAAGAACTCAAAGCTATATCAAACAATTTGCCAAATGTCAACCTCTTCAAGCAAAACAGGTCAAAAATCCAACCAAAAAGGAAAAACGGCTCACATATCAAAAATTGTTTGCGAGAAGAAAACAATATCTCCGCGACATGCGTCACCTGCAAGGAAACATCACCACTTAAGAGTTAAAAACAACACCCATGCCGAAAGATAGAATCGCATGTCTTCTTTTAGTCTACACAGCATTTGCATGGGCAGAATTGAAATGGAAAGATGGGCTGTACCCTTCAAAAAAATATGAGCTGTTTTTGCTGGAGTTTTTTTACCTTTGCAATTGATGGTAAAAGATGATCTCGAGTGAATTTCTTGTGCTTGCTCCAAGTTTCCACTAAAATACGCAGACCACAAATGAAAGGGTTCTTGCTTAGCTACATTGGTGCAATATAAATTGAGAAAGTTTGGCTGACACGAAAAGCAAGAAAAAACCTTACATCCAGTGCTGTAGAATACGATCCACAAGAACATCCTTCCTATCGGATATGCGGAGCCCATGGTGGCGCAAATATGCCTGCATATGACATTTTGTGAGCTCTGTCCAATCACCGCCTTCTGCAAAGACAGTTGTTCTGTGAGTCTTTGTTACAAGCAAACATTCAACAGAGACTTTCGTATAGAAATTAGAAAACACAAAACCAAATGTACACACTTTGAATTACTTGCATCAGTTCAGCCAAAAGTGCTGGATCCTTTCGACTGAGAGCATTGCTTGTAACTCCTTGCTCTGCTGGGCTTCCAAGATCCATCACGCTGTCATCTTTGTCTCCCTCGCCGCTGAGCAAACACCGATACCCCACGCAATGAGAAAACAATGCACTTGCACCAGACACTACCTTCAGTGGTTCTCTCAAAACGGATTTCATGGTTTTGCAATCATCAGTTGGATGTGAAAACTTGAAAAAGCACACGAGTCTTCATCTGAAGCTTGCTCGTTGAAGTTCGTTGAAGTTCTGAGTAAAGTGTAGCATAATTTGAAGAGGACAAGAACACACCTGCTGCTTGCACCGGCGGCATCGTCACCTTGCGAGAGAAACCTCTCCATGTTTGCCACAAACTCCTGCGGCACTGCGTTCAAGACAATTCCTGAAGAACGTGAATACCCGTTGCACTCGTCGTTCAACTCAAGCGATCCGAGTTCAAGCGACACGGCGTCCACCACATCGGTGCCCATCAACTCCCTCGTCACTACTTCTTCCTCGGCCTGCTTTCCTTTACGCTTACTACTCGTCGCACTTTGGCCTCTCTTCCATGCCCTCCTCTCCGCCGCTTCTTTCGTTTCATCCTCGGCATTTACTACCTTCGCAGGATCCTTGACCTGCTCCTCGACAAGCCTGGGTAACCTTCGCTTGCTCCTCGACGATACCGCCGTTTCACCCATCGGTTCCCCGCCCTGAAGAACGCCCACAGATTATACCAGATTCCGACCTACGTTCTTCAAAAGTTCAAAAATACACGCACGAGGAGGTTGTTCCACGTTATTCCCTTTTCCTTACGAGGGATTTGCAACAATTCATTGTAAGGGAGGTCGACGACCGTGTCTTCGCTGATCGATACCACAGGAAATCGATTTCAACAGCTTCACAAAACTACACGAGGATCACAATCAAAACAGGTGAATATTAATGCTCCATGGAAATCAGAAATGCAGCCGTTCTTTCTTTCCCGGGCTGAACATCGCCAGACTTTGCAAAATAGCTGCAGTAAAGGAAGAAAACGCAAACATATAGCCAGATTTCAACAAAAAAAATTGCTGTGAACTTCCAGGAAGTGCATTGTAGGTGTCAAAAGAATCCAAAAATAATAATTGCAACATTTACGCCTCAACCAAATGCTTTGGTTAAATTCAAAGACTTGAGCACGTAACGACATTCCCAGCACAAGCAGTGATTGCAGCTCCGAGGAAAGCCTACCAATCGGGTAAGCCGAATTTAAACATCTTCGGTAGCACGAGCAAGAGACCGGTAAGGGAACCCTTAACTAAGTTGCAGGGTATGAATTACTACGATCGGGTGTTGCAGATCACGAACCTTGATCGATCTCCCGCATTGGAACTTTGTACTGAAGACAGCGATCTGCACGCTCTTCTGCGAAATGATGAATTGGAGGAGTGTCAGACTTGCGAGTGACAAAGCCTGTGAAGGTGCGAGCTATTGTGGAGAGTGCTCAGATGGGAGTTCTGGACGCAAAGCCAATGCTTTCATGGCGAGCGATGGCGGCGTTACCGCTCCCTGCTCCTTTTCAAAGGAATTCGAATTTTTGCCACGGCACTGGAACGCCAATGGACGTTTACTATTTATCAACATTGGATGAGATCCATCTATCTTGTTTAGTTCTTATTCAATGTGCAGGAAAAACTAGTGGCTAGTTCACAGACAGTAGTTCACAGACAGCCGTTGGAAATGAGAAAAAAATCAATTGCAATTTTTGAAGTTGCCGACAAAAAAAATCAATTAAATTTGACTAACAGTTCCAAATATAAAATATTACAATGTTAATATATAGGTAAATATCCAGCACAATTTGGCAAAAAAAATGATTGAGTACTAAAAATGTCATATTTTAGTTTGTGAGGTCCAAAAAGTTTCTCAAATATAGTTCCTATTCAAAGGTTTTACTTAAGATTTAAATATCAATCAAGACACGTGGTATTGTGCGTTGGCAAGAGAAAATGCAATAACTTGAAACTAGGAGTAGGATGGGATTAGATGACATGCCGTATGGCAAGACTTGAGAGGCAAATACCCCATGGTTTTTACAAATCAGGGTAAGAATTATAATTTGCTCCATACTTTGGTATTATCAATGGTATCCTCCTCCAATTTAGACCAAATCAAAGTTAGGGTCTCTAAATCTGAATTTGAGTTCAAACTTCCCAAATTCACTCTCTAGAGAATAAATCTCTAAAGATTCACATTTTCTAATAAGTGAAACAAATGGAATTTTGTACCCTGGTCCTACATAACGGCATGCCATCTAATCTCAGCCATGAGACCCCGGGACTTGAATTGTAAAGTAGACACACCCTTCTTTGACCCTCTCCATTTCCGCACCCTACTTTTAAGGGCAACTCCACCCATTGTTAAACTCACAATGGAGCAGTGAATGCCATTTGCACAGGCAAATTTTGCCACATGTCAAATGCTAGATTACTTTGAGATGGTTGAAATTGGGACCTTCAAGTGCCATTAAGGTAGTTGCACCCATAAACATGAGTTTAAGGGTTTTGAACATGATGACTATTGATAAACATATAGCAAATTACAAGATCCTTTTAGCAACATAAAAATAATGAGTTTGCACTTTTGAATGTGTTATTTAGATATTGTGAGAATAAGTTGTGAATTCTTTAAAGAGCAAACTACCATTACGTCCATAATCAACACTAAAGTTTCATGTTCACATATTATACGTCCTTATAATTACATCTATTTACTTCCACAGATTTTCAAAGATTGTAGAGGTGACGGTTATGGAGACACTCATGAGGATGGGCGCGGCTACCTTATAGCAACACACCCAAGCAATTTCAAGATTAGTCTAGATGTAATGAGCTAGCACTAGAGAATCTGATCTTGGTGGTGACCTTTGATTACTACTTGATCATCTACCTCTTCTAATCTTATCCTTCCATGCATAGAAGCGGAAGTACTAGAGGAAGTACCAGAGTAGCTCCAATGCCTCATAAAATCAGCTGCAAGACTGCAATTATACTAACTTTAGCCTTGGCATAGCATACTAAAACCAAAACACACATGCTTAGCTCTTCATCAAATTTGTATTTGTAATTTAGTATCATGTGCTCTCAAAGCTTGCTTCTTTACATTTGAACCTAATCATCTTTACTCACAAATTGTTGAGCATTGACGTTATGCATAAGCAAGAGCAATTTGCAATGAACTTGGCTCAAAGAGCCAATCACCTATTGGCTGGCAATAATTTTGAGGGATTTGTAAAGGCGGAGTTACAAAGACACTTGCAATGGCAAGGCCTATTGGATGAAGAAACAATGAGTGTATTACAAGCAATAGCTACTGAGATAGTGAATAGATGAAAAGATGAACTTTTGAATATTGTCCAAGAATTGGAAGACTCCATCCACAACCCAAGTGCCCAAGGCAATTGGCCCAATATGCAGCAACTCCAACAAAAGTTGGAGTTAGAACAATTAAAGAGCAAATTGGTGGCGTTGAAGCAACAACAAGCTATAGCAGTACCTGTACCCGCACCACTAGCACATCAAAATGCCAGGTGGCTCAGGTTTCTCGATCTTGAGAGATTTGAAGGAAAATGTGCATTTTATCCTCTCTTCCACTAGCAGATGGCAAATAAGATAGAGTATAACTCTGATCAGTATATCATAAAAAGATTGATGGCTGGATACATATTTTCCCGCCTTATAAAAATTGCTGCATTAGTGACACAACCTTGGTTGGATATGGAGGTAACTATCAACGTTGAGAGATTTTGGGGATTCCTAAACAATCAATTTGAAGACTTTCACCAACGTGAGAGTGCTCTAGACAAACTATAAGGAATGAAGCAAGGAAAGCATTTAGTGAGGAACTTCTATGCGGACTTCAACAAGCAAATGTTGTTGGCAATAGCAAAAGTGGGCAGCTTCATGAAAAAAACAATACTTACCCAAGGTTGGTTTGTCAAGTTACAAAAATCTATTGTTTTCATTTCTTAGGATTTGTCATTGGAGAGATTTGTGAATGAAAATGTCTGCATTTTCAAAGCACGTTTTGGCCCTGGCTTGCAAACAATGGAGAGAGGCCGTAGTAGCTCCTTGACCGCTCCAGCAGTTGTCATTGGTGGGAATCTGATGGATTAGAAGCCGACATGGGTAGGCTTGGCAACAGCTCATAGAGTATAGACCAAACATGCAAAGTGGGTGAATTGGGAAGATGGAAAAATAAAAGAAGGAAAGGCGTTGACTTAGATGCAGCGCAACAAATCATTATATGAATGCATGTTTCTAATGACTAGCATGGCCAACTTCCAACAAACGGCATTCTAAAGAACACATTCTTGTCAATCAAGCACAAGCCAAATTAGCAACAATGCAAGCAAAACTCACACCAAAGGTTGATATTTAGTCAGGATTTGGGTCGGAAAATTGATTAGCTTCTACTCATAGTTGCAAGTAGAAGCATTATCATGTCTTAACTAAAGAAGTAAAGTGGGAAGGATTTAAAAAAGAATTTATGATTACACCATTTGTCTTGGTACAGACAATAATTAAACAAATAGACATTGCTGATGCACTTATTGATAGTAGATGTTTATGATATTTTCTTGTGAGATTTTGTTTTGCTAGAAAGGCTAAGCTTGAGTGCCTTGATATTCCACCTCAATTCATTCAAGAGATTGATAGAAAAGATATTTTAGTGCAACAGGTTACAAAATTTTGGTACAATATTAATTGGCATAAGGAATTTCAATTTACATAGTATTTTGGAACACCATGGGCTATGATTTAATTCTTGAGAAAGGGTAGATGAATAGGAACGACGTTCAAATTGCTCCAGCAAAGAAGTTATTATACATTTACAACTCCGGAATTAGGGTGAAGAGCTAAGAAGGCCGCTTGATTGCTGGTAGCTACTCAGCTTGGAACAACACCAAGAAATTGGGTCTTTGGTTACAAGAAATAAACGCCTTAGCATTTCTCGGATATTTACAAAAGAGCCAAGTTGGAATAGTTAAGGTTATTACAGTCTTTATGGCCAATAATAAAAAGGTACTTGTTCTAAAAAAGCTACTCAATCCTAAGGAGTGACTCCCAAAACAGTATTGACGTTGTCTAGCATTATTTGACCTTTCCAAAGCTAGTGAGCTTCCATCGCTGCAAGGATTAGGAATTGATCATTAAATTAGCGTGGAGATGAAAGACAAAAAATAAATTGTCTTTTTTTGGGGCCTTCTTTACAACATATTAAGTGTCACGGACATGAGTAGATTAGTCATGACCAAAACCTAAAACATACTAGATTGTAAGCTTCTCAAGAAGCTTACTACCTGGTAGAAGAATCTCAAGCACCTTCCAAACTCAAAAAAACTTCTCAAGATGCTTCCAAGTTTGAAGAAGCCCTTGAAAATGCTTTCTAAGCTTGACGGCCAAGCTTCTATCTTTGAATATAAATAGAGTTGAAATTGAAGAGTTCCTCAATCTTGACAACATTTTGCCGCCTTAAATTTTGGCCTTCAAGCTTTGGCTTTTTGTCGTCTTATCTTGTATTGCTACTCCGTAGAATACATTTTTGGATTTCCATTCGAATACATCTCTGCATTATGGTCTTGTTTTTGTGTTTTCTCTTTATTGTTCATGCTCTAAATCCATCCCTGACAGTTTGTCGAGACTGCTTCAATATCATCAAAATTTTTGCTTTTGAATTTATTGTGGATTATCCCTTTATTTAAAAACTGCAAGGTATTTTGGAGGTTGAAGATTACCCATTTCTGAATTGATGGTGTTGCTTATTTTTGTTCTAGATTTTTCTATTACAAAAATTTATGGACTTGAATAGACCACTTATCTAAGAGTTCAAATTTAATCTTGACATCTGTATTAATAGTAGACCAAAAGAAGAGCTCAAAGATCTGATGATATATTGATTTAGCAAAGCTAGATTTATGGAACAATTAGCGCAACTTATTCCTATCATTGTTCCAATTCTTGGTGATCACATTGTTTTATATATGTATTTTACTAGCTATCACTATGGCAGATGAAAACAATGGCGTTATGAATGATTTAAAGCTAGACGCTATCATATCAGCTATTTTGGCCGTGAGCATTGTATACAGGCAGATAATTAAATAGAATATAGAATTTAACTCAAAACTCTTTAACCTTGAAACAAGACTGCTACATACAATGGATCAAAACTATATTGTAATACCTACACCAACTACTCAAGCCAGCAATTTTTTTGGTTCTATATTGCAAGCTTCAAATTTTAGCAAAACCAAAAAAACTAAGGTTAGGCTTCTAGAGAAATTTATCGGCACCTGTTTCAAGTTTCGCAATTTTGTCAATTAGGTATAATTTGTCATACTTCTTTAACCATAATGGTACTTAACAGACGCAGCTTGTATTGAATTGGTGGAAACCTTGCTATCTAGGCAAGCACTTTCTTAGTTTGCATTGCTTTTTGAAAAGAACTCTTACATTTTGCAACACCTAAAATTTGAAATTTACAACAAAGTAGGCGTTTAGCATTAGCATATGTTTCCCATTTTTGTCAATTAGCATTCAATATCTACAGGGACAAACAAGCTATAATAAGCCAATTCTATTTTGGCTTATAAACAAGGTAAAAGATTTATTACTTTCACTTCTAGATCCCACTACAACAAACAAAATAATTAGCCAAGCTGTTAAATGCGATAATTAATTATTTGAACGATAATAAGATAAGAGAGTATGGACAATGTCATGACCATATGCTGGTTATTTGGCCAGTTTTTCAACTACAAGCAAGGCCAAGCCGTTTGAAACTAAAGACATTGAATTGATACAATTTGATTTAAACTTTGTATCAAATAAAATAAAAAACATCAGTTCAAAAATGAATTATGTACTTTCTGCGGTAAAAAAGACACAAAATTAGCAATTGCTTTAAAAAACAACAATGCATATCATAGTTTCAAGAATACCAATAATCAACAAAAATATGACAAAGTCCGATCGCAATAAAGATTGTGCAATTGAATTCTATAACGCTATTAGCATCTTTAGATTTTGTATTATTTGCAAATTTTATTTTTTGTTTTATATTATTAATATATTAAGACTCAAAAAATATTAAAATTTGTGCGTTAATAAATTTAGAGACCTTAGCATATTTTACGAAATGAATTATTTATAAAACTTCATAAAATTTCCGTAACCCAAAAATTGTAGGCCATTCACTTTGAAGTTATTGATGGACAATCGCTGTCTTTTGGCATTGTTACTTATGAAACAGTACATTTACAAATGGCTACTAAAAACCATAATAGTGAAATAGTCTACAATGTTATCTATTCCCTATTGAGTCTTACAATTTTAAGATTTTTTTGGCTTGAAAATATAATTTTCAAATCAATTGGATAAATGATAATATTACGTTTTTTCTTAAAGTATCTTTGAGACAAAAATCAGTAATTATACATGAAAATCATTTTTACTTAAAATATTCAAAACCTTTATTTATTGAAGTTCAAGCAATCATATAAGCTGCTAAAAAAAGTGATGTATTTGTGGCCTTCGTAATTCTAGTGTTTAAACAAATCACCAAGATAATAATGTTTCTAGAAAAGTACAAAGAACACTAAGGTGTTTTTGAGAAAAATACTACAAACGCATTATCCAAGCATTGATTGGATAATTGTGCAAGCAACCTTAAACAAGATATTTAACCACCTTTTGGATTTATTTATAATATATTGTAGAATGAGTTTGCTGCATTAAAAGAATACATTGACAAGAATTTGGCAATACACTTTATCAAACATTCTAAATCTCTAACAGGCGCGCCTATACTATTTATGAAAAAAAAAATGTATTTTTGCAAATATATGTAGATTATTGCGGCTTTAATAAGGTAATGGTCAAAAAATATTATCTATTATTTCCAGTCAGCAAACTTCTTGATCAAATTAGGCAAACAAAGATTTAGATCAAAATTGATTTAAGAAAAACGTACAATCTAATACAAATAAAATAATAATACTAAAAGATGACAGCTTTTAAAAAAAGATATGGTCATTTCAAATATACCGTCATGCTTTTTGAATTTACAAATGCACTAGCTATCTTTTAACATATGATGAATGATATATTCTGAGAATTCTTAAACAATTTTGTTGTTAGCTACCTAAACAAAATTTTGATATACTTATAGGATATATGACAATACAAAAAACACATGAAGTTAAGACTTGAAAAGTTTTGCAAAGCTAAATTGTATGCAAAGCTTGAAAAATGTGCTTTCCACACTATTCAAATTGAATTCTTTAAATATATTCTTCCAAATGATGGTATATTGATGGATTTAGAGAAGATTCAAGTTATTGTAGATTAAAAAACACCAAAAATAGTACGGGATGTCTAATGTTTTTTTGTATTTGCAAATTTTTATCTAATTTTCATCAAGAACTACTTTCAAATTATCACTTCACCTACATGGCTTACAGACAAAAATAAGTAAGACTAAAGCAAAAAAGTAGACAAGGCTTTTCAATATTGAAAAAAAACCTTTATTATAGCTTTAATATTGTACATATGGATTTTTCCAAACTTTTCTTTTTGGGGATGTATGCTTCAGTTTTTACCTTGAATGCAATATTATTGCCACCAAGAATAAATAGAAAACTTTATTTAATTACTTTTTATTTGAAAAAATTATGTGCTATAAAGTTTAATTACAAAATTCACAATAAAAAATTACTTGCTATTGTAGATTATTTTTAAGAATGGTGTCATTTACTCAAAAACGCCGCACGCTAGATGCCAGTATACATTAATTACAAAAACTTTGAATCTTTTTTATCTACTTGTGTCTTGAATTATTGTGAAGCCCATTGAAATATGTCCATATTTAAATTTGATTTTGACATCATACATTGACTTGGAAAGCAACAAAGATTGTCTAATGCCTTATTTAAAAGATCCAACTTTATGCTTAAAGAAAGGAAAACAACATATAATCAACAATAGACAATATTTTTGAAATTAGAGCGCCTCCGTTTACAAACAATTCAAAATTCATTTTTAATAGATTTTTGAATTTAAGAAAAATCCGAATAGCTTTGATTACAGATTCTTTGGTGTTTTATATCAAGCACTGCTTTGGCAATGCCACAAAAGATCTTAGCAAGTTCAAATTTAAAGACCAATTTCTTTACTCTAAAGAATGCTTATACATTCACAATGAACCACTATGCTTTCAAATCATGCAAATACGGCACAATTTTCTAGTTGTTAGATATTTTGATTTCAACAAAATATTGGGAATTAATTTTTTGAGCTTTTTGGTGGCTTCAAATATTAAAAACCATCTAAAAGGTTTGTATGGACTTGCAATGCATATTTGCATTCAAAAAACCTTTGACATTGATCGTATGGATTGCTACAACCATTACCAATTCCAAAGCAACCACAAATATCTATTTTTATAAAATTCATCATAAACTTACCAATTTTAGCTAAATGTGACTCTATTTGCATGATAGTCAACCGGTTTTCAAAAATAACACATTTTGTTCATATAAGAACACAATCACAGAAGAAAACACGACTAATTTTTTTTACAACCAATATCTATAGATATCATGGTTTGCCTAAAAATATTGTATTGGACACAGACTGCAATTCATTTTCAAATTTTGTTGATTGTTATTTGAGGTTTTGTAAATAAAAATCAAGCTTTCTTCTGCATTTCACTCTCAAACTAACGGATAAACAAAACAAATGAATCAAATCTTAGAGCAATATTTGCGGTATATCATAAAGTATTAACAAAATAATTGGATACATTTGCAAAGTTTGCATATAACAACAACAAACATGCATTGACTCAAAAGACTCTTTTTTATGTCAATTATGAACATCATCCAAGAATTGATGTGATTTCAGTTTGAAGAGGGGAAAGCTATGCAACAAAAAGTTTGGCAATGCAGTTAAAAGAAATTGCATACAACAATGGAAGTTCATTTAAAAAAAAGCTGAAGTGAATTATAAAGATTTTATCAATTTGAGAAGAAAAAAAAAACCTAAGTTCTGAATAAGCAATCAAATGTGACTGCTACAATAAAACATCAAGATGATTTGTCTAAGCAAGAAATTTAATTATTGTCAAATTAAAATGTTTAGTATTGACAAACAAGTCAGTGTTGTTGCGTATTGACTACAATCTCTAGCATCCATAAAGATATATCTAATCTTCTATGTTTTGCTCTTAAAAACTTATCAAAAATCCATTTTTCCTGAAATAGTTCAATCCTCACTACCTTTAGTTGTAATGAATAGCGTCCAAGAATATGAAGTTGAGAGAATTCTAGAATCAAGAATTTAGCAAGCTCAAGTCAAATACTTTGTTCATTGGCGTACCTATCTAATTAATAAGTATACATGGAAATTAACTTCAAACATCACTAATGCGCCGTTTAAGATTCAAGAGTTTTATTGTTAGCAACCAACAAAACCAAAAGCAACAATAACATGAACTCCTCAAAAAATCTCAAAACTAGAAGGGGAGGTAAAATCACAAACATGAAAGGATTACCCATAATCAATATCTAAAATATACTAGAATATTTTTGAAGGTTCTAAAAGGTAGCAGTTCCTAGAAGGTTTTAGAATATTGGAAGCTTTTTAAGAAGCTTTCTATTTGGTAGATAAACCTCGAGCATCTTCTAAACTTGAGGCTTTTCAAGAAGTTTCCAAATTTGATGGCCAAGCTTCAATCCTCGAGTATAAATAGAGTCAAGACTAAAAGATTCTTTAGTCTCAACATTTCATTTTGCCGCTTTAGTCTTTGGCTTTCAAGCCTTGGTTTTTTTATTTATTCCTATCTCATACCTTTTCTCCATGGAATACATTTTTGGATCTCTATTCTTATATATCCTTACATCTTGGCCTTGTTTTTGTGTTTGCTCTCTATTGTTCTTGCTCTAAGCCCGTCCTTAACATTTAGAAGGGAATTGTTAGTGCTTTGTTGGGAGTTCACGTCATTTTTGGCCAAAGGATTTATACATGTAAGTCATTCATTAGCTGCTGCGCCTGTTTTATTTGTCAAAAAACTTTGTATAGGATTGCAATTTTGTGTTAACTATTGAGCCTTGAACAACATTACAAAAAAATATCAATCTTAAAATTACCTATCCACAAAACACTAACACAAATTAGCAAGGCTCGTTGGTTTACAAAGCTTGATGTCACCACCGCTTTTAACAAAATTTGGGTTGCAAAGATAATTGAATGGAAAACAGCATTTTGCACTTATTTTAGATTAAATGAGTGGTTAATGATTCCTTTTGGCATGGCAAATTCTCCTAGTACCTTTCAATATTGCATCAATTGGACATTGCAATGATATGTAGATGAATTTTGTTTTGCTTTTCCTTGACAATGTTCTTATTTACTCCTCTGGGTCTCTTCATGATCATTGTACAAAGGTGGATAAGGTGCTCGGAAAGCTACAAGAAGCTAGGTTATATTTGGATATATCAAGAAGTATGAGTTTGAGATCAAATCAATAAAATATTTAGGGTTTATTTTTTAAGCTTGCAAAGGAATAAAGATGGATCCTAAGAAGGTCAAGGTTTTTGAAAATTCCCAAGCTCCTACTGCAGTGCAAGGAATTTGGAGCTTCCTTGGATTTGCAAACTATTATAGACAATTTATACAACATTTTTCCAACATTGCAGTCCCTTTAAAATACCTAATGGGGAATGTAAGTTGGAGACGGATTGAAATTGAATAGGTGTCCTTTGATCAACTTATGAAGATGTTCATTATTGTAACTATGTTGATCTAGCTTAACTTGGATAAAGAGACAATGCTAGAATTAGACTTGTTCAAGTATGCTATTGGCAACGCGCTATCATAGTACAACCACACAAGTGTTCTACGCCCATGTGCTTATTTGTTGAAGAAAAGTAATCCTCTCCTATAAGTACAAAATACACAACAAAGAGTTGTTAGCAATTATACATTGTCTTCAAGAATGGAATGCAAAATTGCAATTAGTGAAGAAGTGTATTGTTGTGACTGATCGGAAAAATTTGGAGTACTTTATGCAACCTCATATATTGAATAAAAGACGTATTTAGTGGTCTTAGATATTAGGCCGTTACAATCTTGATATTTTATACCGGCCTAAAAAGTACAACAGACAGGCAAACACATTATCACAACGGGAACAAAATCAAGCTTGATGGTGAAAATGACCCATGCCTTCACCACCAATACATGCGGCTCTTGAAGCCAAATAGGGTACCAAACACCAAATCAGATGACGACAATGAGTCTTCAATCATCACTATTGCCATATGAAGAGCCTAACCCATTGCCATATGTAGTGGAGATCAAAAGATGGGAGCAGCAACAGACGATGACCAAGATCAAAGCCCAAACACCATCTTTGGCAAAGCCAAACACAAAATTGAGCTTATATGGAAAAATGTTGTTTTGCAAGATCACGGATAGCAAGGAGTAATCAAGAGCATTTGAAATGGCAATCAACGCTTCTTAAATCACTTGGAAATCAAAGCCTCTATCACCAAATGTTTGCTGGATTCTGATGGAACCTTGCATTACCGTGGCCGCAGATGAATCCCAGATGCTAGACCTCTACAAATCAAGCTCATACACAAAATCCACACATCATTAGCAACTGGCCATCCAAGCCGTCAAGTAAAGTTTAAGTTATTGATGAGAGATTACTTTTAGCCAAGGTTGTTACTAGATGTTTGCAATTGTTTGCACAAATTAGATGCTTGCCAACAACCTAAACCCGGGCATAATGGATTACATGGGTTTTTGAAACCAACGGTAGTGCCAAAGCGTATATGAAAAGAGTTATCTATAGATTTTATTGAGGGACTCCTAGAAAGCAACAGAATTACTAGTTTATTGGTGGTTAACGACTGTTTGAGCAAGGACAATGCATTGATTCCCCTACCAAATATGGACATTTGCATTGCTGCTTGGGCTTTTATCACACATGTAGTAGCACATTAGTGGATACTTGATGCCATAGTTTTCAATCGGGGTACTCAATTCCTAAGTGCCATGTGGGGACAATTATGTGAAATCTTAAAGATTAATCAACAGCTGTCCACAGCGTTTCATTCTCAGACTGATGGATCAATGGAGAAAATGAATAACACAATTGAATCCTACTTGCGGCCATACGTTGATTGTAGCCAAAAAGATTAGTCAACCTTGTGCCCAATGGCAAAAATAGCAATACAAAGACAAAAATTGGCATCAATAGGAATTATCTCATTGTTCTTTTTACAACATGGTTATCACATTGACCCTATTCAGCTCAAGATTCTCCATGGACTAAATGACCAAGTGAGCGGTCAAATTAAAATTGAGCAAGCTAAAGCTAAAGCAATAATGGACAAGCTTTGTAAGACAGTTGAGTTGGCGCAAGCGGCCACGGTCAAAGCACAACAAGAGCAAGCGAGGCAAGCTAACCGCCATCGACAAGAAGCTACACGTTATTGGATAGGTAATAAAGTCTGGCTCCAGCTAGTGTGGCAGTTTTCAACAAGACACAAAAATAAAAAACTTGATTGGAAAGTTGCCAAATATACAATCACCAAAGTCATTGATGATTATTCAATCTGCCTCAACACACCTGTTGGACCACACAATGTTTTCTATGTTGATCGGCTTTGCCTAGCTACTACCAACCTCCTTCAGAGCCAAGTGATAGACAATGCACAGCCGTTGCCTACTCAAAATGATGGCCAAGACAAGTATCATGTTGAAGAAATTCTTGTGGAAAATGGCATTGACGTGGACGTGGTTGTAAGAAGTTTCGTGAGGTCAAGTGGGCAGCGTATGCCCTCTTGCCTTAGGAGCTTGCTGAAAACTTTCAAGATAGAGAGGCATAAGATTGTTGAGAAGCCTACTTAGCTTCCTTTTGTGATTTGACAGGTGAACTCCCTCCATCTTTCCGCCGCGATGCAACCACGACCTAAAAAAAGGCATAATGTGATGATCTGGAGCTCAAGATTTTGATCTCAGTGGTGACTTTTGATTACTACTTGATCATCTGCCTCTTCTTATCTTATCCTTCCATGCATGGAAGGAGAAGCATTAGAAGAAGTATTAGAGTAACTCTAGTGCCTTCTACAATTAGCCACAAGATTGCAATTATGCTAACTTTAGCCTTGGCATAGCATACTAAAACTAGAGGACCCATGCTTAGATCTTCGTCAAATTCATTTCCATAATTTAGTATCATGTGCTCTTAGAGCTTACTTCCTTACACTAGAGTTGTTAATAGGGACCATATGAACTGCAATTTTGCCCTTAAATATAAAATTTTCTACAATACCTTTTTCTACAAAAATTACTTTCCACAAGAAATTGTTGAAGCTTGTTGAAAGGCTAACCTTATTGATTTTTTTCTTGAATTTTACAATACCTTGAGGTATCCCAAATCCTTAAATGGTCAAGTATGAATCTGTCTACCTTACACATCAAATGACGATATTGCAGAAGTTAAGGATGGGTATGCAAAGATGGGTATTTAGAGATGGATATGCAAGGATGGATAAGCAAAGATGGGTATTTAGGGATGGGTAAGCAAGGATGGGTATTCAAGAATAGGTATGCACGGATAAGTATTTAGAGATGGGTATGCAAGGATGGATATTCAGGGATAGATATGCAGGCACTAGTAGAAACTCCCATCTTTTTCAATGTCTCCAAAAATGTCTCCACCCTGTCTTATTTTGCGTTTTTCATGTCTACCTAGATGTAAAAAAAAACTTGTCTCAAAAAATTGGAAAAAACGTCCAAATTTTTGGAAAAACATGCGCATGTTTTTTTGTGGACGTCCAAAAAAATACTGCCCTGTGGGAGCAAAAAAAACCTTCTAGGAGCAGCCCCTCCCAAAAATTTCATCTTGTCAAAGAATTTCTCATCCGGCCCAATTCTGACACAAAATCTGACATGCACTCCCTTCTAAATTTGACGTGGTAGCCCACCACGTGGTCAATTTCACAAAAAAAAAAAAAAAAAAAAAAAAATTCGACATGTCATTTTGCACATGGATGTTCATATTAATGCACGCGCTAACAGTTTGTTGTTTCAATAAAAATTTCAGTGTGTCACATTCAATGCCCAAACAGATAAATTAAATGTCATTTGTGACATCCACAAAAACATAAGGACTAAACCTTGATGTTTTTTATAGTGCTTGATTCAACAAAAAAATTTGACCTATAAAATCTATGTTGACTCAACAAACAAGGTTCATTGTTCTCATTGATGTCAATTAAAACAAAATCACAATCAATGTGGATGTTCAATTTAATTCACTATATTGTTAGGAAGAACATGAAAAACATATCTTGTGTTTTTTGACAAGTCCATTACAACACATAGTAATTCATCAGGACAATTTTATTGACATTTTGTTCAAAAACATATGTTTCAAAAAACATCTACAGAAATGGGTTAACTGCTTTCATAAATGTTTCATCCAATGTCCATGGGATTGCTACAATCTTGAAGAATGTTTGTTGTGATGTCTTAGAGCACATACAATAAAGCACACAAGTAAAGCATACAAACATCTACAAAACATCATAGTCGACAACAATCATAAATCAATTTCTATACAAAAATTGCTCATGTGGATGTTTTATTTGACATTCACGGCATCATCCCATGTTTGCAAAATATCTACTTTGTTGTCTTTCAGCACTCTAACCTTTATTTGTTTGTGCGAGCATTTCTTGTTATTGTATATAGAAAGAATAACGTCTACTTTCACTTCAAAGGAAACGCAAAAATCATTAGCAAAAATGTTCATTTTAACATTCATGACATTGCAGCATTGGTTTCAAATACATCCTCTTGTTCTCAAAAGTGTAACTTTGAACGCATGAAAAATCACATAAGAATCTTGCATGGCATTTTATTTCACATAGGCTATTCATCTAAACAACTCTATAAACATCCCTACTATTGTATTGAGCATGTAATAGTGTTCCACAAGACGTGTACTAAAAAATATTACATGTCTACCAAGACATCCTATTACCACTCCTTTTACACGGAAGACGCCTTAGCAAAAAGAATATAAGACTAATGAGGTGTCCAAGGATGATAAAGACGTTTAAGGCAACATCTACTCTAATGGAATACATACGCCTCACATGCTACACATGACATCCACAATGACAACCATGTTAGAACTAACGCATAAATGAACACGTAAATGTTGCTCATAGCATTTGCACACGTCATGCATCAAGTCTTGTCACTCACCTAATTCCAAAAATCATGTGCTCATTTCTTTACGGCCACCGCCTTTGTACCTTACACAGTTTGCAATGTTTGATTAGGATTACTTGGTGTCAAGGAGAAAGTTTAGATAAAAAATATATATAAACATGATATACTTTTATGGAATGTCCAATGAAACATTCTCATTGACATTCAATACAATAAGGGAATGTCTTATATGATATCAAATTTCACCAACTCCATAAATAACTTTCCATCAATGACTAATAACAAACAAAAGGTGAAAATTCCAATAAAATCAACACAACAATAGTCACAACAAGTACAAGGAACAAAAAACTTCAATCAATAGAACACTGAATACACTTGAATCAACAACTATTTTCATGTAGTAAAATAAAATAATTGACACAATTTGTGAAGAGTATGCAAGAATTTCACAACATAACCAAAAAAAAATTCAAAAAAAGTAACATGTATTTTGAAAATGCATGTATCTAGAACCGCCTTACAAAAATAAAGAATGTTTCATTACTCTTCCACTAAATTTAAAACAAGTAATTTCAACTGTTGCATATGCTAAAATTAAGCCAACTTAAAACTCACAAACCCTAATATACATACTCATTGAGATTGACCCATTCTAGATAAAAGCTATAGAACCATATGCCCAAGACTTAGATTGCTATGTTATAGATGCCCTATTTTATAACAAAAATCATGTCAAAGCTAAGTCCACAAGAAAATGATATTTCAAAATTGATTTGTGAATGGGAGCTACAACAACAAAGATAGAAAAATTGCAGTTGTACTCAACTTGGCAACAAACCTTCAAAAGTGCAATTCATATGTTGCACCCTGTAGAGTAACCAGTAATGAAATATAAACTTACAGTGCAAAATGCAAGTTTACAAATGTTGACACACACTACCAACATCAACATCCTGCATGTCTAAAAATATCCCAAAACCAACGTGGGGAGAGCAAGAGTTAGGTGCTTACCAGCTCAAGTCTTGTGAAGCAGAGGGTTCACAAAGAAAGCACATTGGAGGGCTGCCTTCAATGGTGGGCTATGACGGACCATGTCAGGTATAGCCACAAGTTCCACACATGTTCACCTAGAAATCCCAACACTTGACTATAGCCCGTTGAATACCTTCTACAGCAACTTTCATGTACAAACATCAACAACTTGAAGGACTGCAAACACGGTTACAAAGTTTTCCATGTTGTGAAAATGCGGAAGATCGAACCTCCAGAAATTGTAACCCCATTACAACTTGAACTTGGGACGAGGTGGAGTGAGCAGGTGGAGGGAGCATCTTGCTCCCCAACTTGGCTCTGCTCCCCGCCCTGACCGCTACTCCCCGCTCGGCGACTGGCTTTTGCTCGGCAACCTGGCTCCCCTCGCGACACCTCGCTTTGCTCCGCTCTGTGCGACTTGTGACCTAGCCATTACAACTAGACTCCGAAGCCCAGAAGGCAGCTACCGCCATAGCCACAGCAAATGCAAAGCAAATTTAAAACCCTAATCTTGATTGCTACCGTAAGCCTAGAGTTACAACAAAGTACCTAATCACAAGGGACTTTAACCCTTAAACTGTCCCATGGATGTAGTGGATAAGGTAGAAATAGCATAAACGGTTAAAATAAGCCACTTTAGTCTCAAGATATGGTGAATTTCTTGAGAAATTCAGCTCAATCTATGGAGAAACAAGGATAAGGAAGAGTGCAAAACATATATATATATATATATATATATATATATATATATATATATATATATATATATATATATTTCAAGAATGAGTATTTTACGCAATATAAATGTGGATTTAGGGTTTGGATCGATTCTCGTTTCATAAGTGTACCTTAAATGATTACCTCTAGAACCTTGTTTTGAAACAAGTTTGAACCAATCAAATGCAAGGAAATAGCATCTTTTTAGAATGTTAGGATCTTTTTCAGATCTAGCTATTGTACTATTATTGGTTTCAGGATAGTCTACTTCTCTAAGTAAAGGTTAGTAAGTAGAGGTTAGTAACCGTTTATGGTATTTCTACCTTAGATTGTCGTAAACTTGACATTTGCTACTAACAAGAAGTTTAAATTTGAGATCATGTTTAACAAGAATGACATTCATTTGATCTGTATTCCAACTTCTTTGTTAATATCAAATGTAGTATAGGTGTGGATCCATTCCAAATACCATAAAAACACCTTGTATTATATTACTTGTGAAGAGTCTTTTAGACATTTAAGGATTAAAATCAAGGTTATTTTTCTAAAATTTGATTTAAAGAATTTCTATTTGACCCTCAAAAACATTAAAGCCAATAACCATGTGGTGAAATTTCAAAATCTTTCAACATATTTGGGCTCATTTTGCAATTAATTTTGGATTGAATGTTTTATTGCTCTTTTTTGAAGATGTCTTATATAAATCATAAAATTCTAGATTTTGGTGCAAAAATTGGAAAATCTTGTGATTTTCTTTAATTATGAAGAAGACTCATGTTAAATACAAACTAACTTTTAAAATTTTCAAAACATCATTGTAAGGGTAAACTATACTATGAAACATTGTGGCACAAATCATATTTTTGTATCATACTATAATCAAAAAACACTTCATTAAAATGTTGTTGACTCTTTAAATAATTCTCTTATTTTTTGATACTTTCAATATTTTGTCACATGCTAAGTTTCCCTTTAATAGAAATTACAAAAAAAGGTTGATTGAGAATTAGACAAAAGATGATGTGATAACTCTTTTTTGTGAAGAATTTATGAAGAAATGTTTACAAGTTAACCCCTAAAGGATTGACTGTCCATTTGGGGGACAAATGGGATTTTGGGCATGTACCTATGGCTAAATTACTTTGTGGGATTTTTTGAAACTTTTATGGAAGATGGGGAATTCAAAGATCTGTGTGCACATCTATTTTTGTTTCTTTTCATTTTGACATTTTTTGAAGAAGTACAAAAATGAATTTCTGATTTTTTTTGGAGATGGGGCAGTTCGGGCATCCCATTTTTTTTTTTTTAATTTACATTTCTTTAAAATAAAAGTCTGAAATTGATTCTTTGAGTTTACATATACATGGGAAGCTTTGAATCACTCATTTCCAATAAATGAGATGAAAGTTATGGGGACTTTTGGTTAACTAGTAGGTATGGAGCCATATCTACCAGTTAACCAAAAGTCCCCATAACTTTCATCTCATTTATTGGAAATGAGTGATTCAAGGCTTCCCATGTATATGTAAACTCAAAGAATCAATTTCAGATTTTTACTTTAAAGAAATGTAAATTTAAAAAAAAAATTGGGTTGCTTGGATTGCCCCATCTCCAAAAAAAATCAGAAATTCATTTCTGTACTTCTTCAAAAAATGTCAAAATGAAAAAAAAAATAGATGTGCCCACAAATTTTGGAATTCTCCATCTTCCATAAAAGTTTCAAAAAATCCCACAAAATAATTTAGCCATAGGTACATGCCCAAAATCCCATTTGTCCCCCAAATGGACAATCAGTCCTTTAGGGGGTAAAATTAGACAAAGAGATAGAAGTTTCTACCTCTTCT